>JBBPBX010000668.1:35917-54661 GCA_038048925.1 Garcialebias charrua
TTTTTTTTTTTCCATTTATAGATGGCCTCCCTTCACACCTTATAGCCATCCTCTCACTCCAATATGTATTTTTTTTAATAGAGAGAAAGAAAGAAAAGAGAAAGTAAGACAACAAAACAACAATTATCCACAAAAAGAGCACAAGGCAAACACACCAAACCTCCGTCCACAATCCTGCAAAGCACATGACAGAACACAGCAACGAAACATACAAGCATAAGAGTCAGAGTCAGAGTCAGAGAGTCTTTATTGTCATTTGCACCGCATGTGGTACATGTGATGAAAACGAGATTATGTACACGGGGTCCCAGTTACATCCAACAACAAATGCAAGAGAAAAACAGTAATAACATCTAGAACTAACTAAGAAAAACATCAACTAGTAATACACTAAGCTTAATATAGTGGGAATAAACAGCAGCACGAACATGAGTTTGTATGAGCAGATGATCACAGATGAACACAGATGAACACAGCGACAAGAAGATGAATAATATTCATGACCTTGCTTAGATTTCTATATATAAACATACCCATACCTACAAATATATATACAGTATACATACATATATATTTATATTCATTTATATACCCATCTACATATATCTACATATACATCCCTGCATCCATTTGTGTGTGGTTGTGAGCATGCATAAGTGAATAAGGTTCCTCCAATAGAACATTTAGTAGCGATTGTGAAGCATCAGAGATCTGTCCCCCCAAAGCCCGAGACAGACGAAAGGGCGATCAAAGCCCAAGACCCCAGGAAGGACCCCGAGCCCAGAGTCCCCAGGACCACCCGAACAGGACGAGCCACTCGTCCACTCCCCAGATCCGACCAAGGGGAAGAACCGGACGAACCCCACCAGGGACCACACACAAAGTTGTCGGATCCTTGACGCCCCCTGTCAATCAACCCAGTAGGATCATCAGCAACTGACCAATCGGAGACCTAATTTTGAAATGAAGGGAAACGCCCTTTACCTGCAGGAGCTGGTGGGGGAGGTGGCGCGTTAGGATGTGTGAGAGAAGCGGAGTGTGCTCTATTCACACAAGGAGAGCTGTTGGTCAGGCTACTTCTTGTTGCTCTCTAAAATAGTTATTGAATCAAATGTTTACTTTTGTAGGTAAAACTACATTTTTTAAAACCTGTTATACCAGAATGCAGGAAATGACATCTACTTTATTCAAAATTTTCAGCTTCCCAACAACCGTTCATGGCTGTCACATGGTTTGTTGTGTTACGTACCAATAATAACAAACTGGTTATATAAACTTTGTGGAGGTAACATAAAATGTATTTAGTCAAAATATTTTTGAATCCCCCTCTGTTTTTATCTCTCCTTCCCAGCAAAGTGGCAATTAACATCATCAGAAACATTTAAAGTTATTGTTATGCCCCGAGGGGTCAAGTGACATGAAGGGACACGAGACCAGAAATGAGGGTTAAAAAAAATAAGTTTTATTATTCGCTCTCCCTGCGTCTCCAGGTTGCGTCGCCTCCAGCAGACCTGGGGAGAAAAAAAGGAGAGTCCAAAACCCTCAGCTTTCCCCGTGTCGCTCTCAAAGTAATTAAATTCAAAGTCAAAGTCAAAGTCAACTTTATTGTCAGAACTGCAATATGTACAGGACATACACAGGACCGAAATTGCGTTTCTCTCAGTCCCTCGGTGCAACAGTAACCATCTAAACACTAAACACTAAAACATTTAATAAACATAAGCATAAAATAGTAAAAGTGTAACACTGTCCTGAGTTTTTCATAATAGTATAAAAGTATGAAAATTTACACCAACACTGAAACACCAAACACCCCTGAAACACCAAACACCCAATGAACATAAGCATAAAATGAAATAATAAAAGTGTAATACTGTCCTGAGTTTTTGCATAGTAGTATAAAAAGTATAAAAAGTATATCTATAAAATAAACTGAAGGTTCAAGTCGGACCTGGTAAGTCGATTCAAAGAAATATAAAGGCACCCCACCGGGCCAACTGCGATGCAGCCGTCGAAACCGGTGAAATGCCGAACTAATAAAAATAAAAATTAAACTCTCACCTACTGTAAACAAAACGGCGAAAATAGGACAATCGATCTCACCAGGTCGAAAAAAGCAGCTCCAGGTAGATCAAAGAAAAAAAAAAAAACTCCACGGCTAGCAGGACGTCCATGCCTCCAACAACAACGACAGCAAAATCAGCTCCAGCTTCTCCCAACAACGACAGCAGGACTTCCACAACAAAAAAACGACAGCAGTTCTTCTTCTTCTTCTCATAACAACGACAACATCAGGTTCTCTTCTCTCACAGGTTCATCTTCAGCCTCATCAGACTACATCAAACGGCTTCAACATACAGCTTCTTCATTCAGCTTCAACATACAGCTTCATCATTCAGATTCAACATACAGCTTCTTCATTCAGCTTCAACATACAGCTTCTTCATTCAGCTTCAACATACAGCTTCTTCATTCAGCTTCAACATACAGCTTCTTCATTCAGCTTCAACATACAGCTTCATCATTCAGCTTCAACATACAGCTTCTTCATTCAGCTTCAACATACAGCTTCTTCATTCAGCTTCAACATACAGCTTCTTCATTCAGCTTCAACATACAGCTTCTTCATTCAGCTTCAACATACAGCTTCTTCATTCAGCTTCAACATACAGCTTCATCATTCAGCTTCAACATACAGCTTCTTCATTCAGCTTCAACATACAGCTTCTTCATTCAGCTTCAACATACAGCTTCATCATTCAGCTTCAACATACAGCTTCTTCATTCAGCTTCAACATACAGCTTCTTCATTCAGCTTCAACATACAGCTTCATCATTCAGCTTCAACATACAGCTTCTTCATTCAGCTTCAACATACAGCTTCTTCATTCAGCTTCAACATACAGCTTCTTCATTCAGCTTCAACATACAGCTTCATCATTCAGCTTCAACATACAGCTTCTTCATTCAGCTTCAACATACAGCTTCATCATTCAGCTTCAACATACAGCTTCTTCATTCAGCTTCAACATACAGCTTCATCATTCAGCTTCAACATACAGCTTCTTCATTCAGCTTCAACATACAGCTTCATCATTCAGCTTCAACATACAGCTTCTTCATTCAGCTTCAACATACAGCTTCTTCATTCAGCTTCAACATACAGCTTCTTCATTCAGCTTCAACATACAGCTTCATCATTCAGCTTCAACATACAGCTTCTTCATTCAGCTTCAACATACAGCTTCATCATTCAGCTTCAACATACAGCTTCTTCATTCAGCTACAACATACAGCTTCTTCATTCAGCTTAATCATTCAGCTTCTTCATTCAGCTTCAACATACAGCTTCTTCATTCAGCTTCAATATACAGCTTCTTCATTCAGCTTCAACATACAGCTTCATCATTCAGCTTCAACATACAGCTTCTTCATTCAGCTTCATCATACAGCTTCTTCATTCAGCTTCATCATACAGCTTCTTCATTCAGCTTCATCATACAGCTTCTTCATTCAGCTTCAACATACAGCTTCTTCATTCAGCTTCATCATACAGCTTCTTCATTCAGCTTCAACATACAGCTTCTTCATTCAGCTTCAACATACAGCTTCTTCATTCAGCTTCAACATACAGCTTCTTCATTCAGCTTCAACATACAGCTTCTTCATTCAGCTTCAACATACAGCTTCATCATTCAGCTTCAACATACAGCTTCTTCATTCAGCTTCAACATACAGCTTCTTCATTCAGCTTCAACATACAGCTTCTTCATTCAGCTTCAACATACAGCTTCATCATTCAGCTTCAACATACAGCTTCTTCATTCAGCTTCATCATACAGCTTCTTCATTCAGCTTCATCATACAGCTTCTTCATTCAGCTTCATCATACAGCTTCATCATACAGCTTCATCATTCAGCTTCATCATACAGCTTCATCATACAGCTTCTTCATTCAGCTTCATCATACAGCTTCTTCATTCAGCTTCATCATACAGCTTCTTCATTCAGCTTCATCATACAGCTTCAACATACAGCTTCTTCATTCAGCTTCATCATACAGCTTCTTCATTCAGCTTCATCACACAGCTTCATCATTCAACTTCATCATACAGCTTCATCATACAGCTTCTTCATTCAGCTTCATCATACAGCTTCATCATTCGGATTCTTCATACGGACTCTTCATACGGCCATGGCTTCTCTCAGTTGCTTGGACCTACTCCTCTTGCTGCTGCTCCTGCTGCTTGGACCTGTTTTAATGGTACATCCAGACCGAGCACCTTTTCAACGGCCAAAAAGCTCGTCACGCACGCAAGTGGACGCACTGGACCCAGACCGTGTCCAGACCGGTACGAGAAGCTGCGGCGGCGGTGGCGACGGGGGGGGGAGCTAGCAGAGCTTAACTTGCTAAACGTGAAAAGTTCACAATTCAAAACTTACCCGATATCCCGACTTCCTCACTGGCACTCCGCCAGGCAAGGTCCTTTTTATTTCTCCTCCATACATGAACAGGACTTCGCGGGTTATTTCCGTGTCTCGCAAAAAATATGTCACACAGTTGCGCAACATCCGTCCCCTCGTTACCGCGTCACATAGCTGACTCCCCTCTCTCCTCCCCGACTCTCCCTGATTGGTTGACAGAGCGTTGAACGGCGAAATCTTCAGCATGGTCAAGGCGTGCTTTGGAGGCTGACGCGGGTTCACGTGCACGGAAAACGCTTTCCAGCACGCTCAACACGCACGTGACGTGACGCCCAATGCCAAAACGCGCCTGGAGGCGCGTCCCCCATTGACTTTGCATGTAAACCGGACGCTCCTGCAGTTGAAAAGGCGTTCGGTCTGGATGTACCATAAGACGGGCCAACCACCTCACCTACAGCGTGCTTTCATTAACAGCTGCAGTCAATTAGCCACTGAAACCCCTCTAAACATCTCATCCCTCTGACCTGAACAAAAATTACATCCCCATGGGTTGTAACAGTTATGAATTGGCATATAGACTGAGGAACAGCTTCTACCCTCAGGCTGTTAGACTCATGAATCTCTAACCAGGATTCTAAATGAAAAAGAAGAAAAAAGGCCACTTTGCTTGCTGATATGTGCATATCCTGCTGATCTGTTTCATGCTGCTGATTTATTTCATGCTGCTGTATTGATTCATACTCGTCTACTCACACAGACTCATGTTTGTGCTGCTGTTGCTCGGCATATTGTTTTTGTACCACTAGTGCTTTGCATATTTCTTAGTGTATTTCTTATTTCATATCTTAGATCCATATTACTGTTTTTTAACACTTTATATTTTATTGTTGTTGGTTGTAACTGGGGCTCTGTGTACACAATCTCATTCCACCTCATGTATCACATGTGATACGAATGACAATGAAGAACCTTGAACCTTGAAGCGGTGTGTTCTGTTGCTTCATCAGCTCCTCCAGACCTGGCAGGGGGTTCAGGTATGGCTCCAACTCATTTTATTAATCCAGGCAAGGAGACTTGTTTTCTGTGGAATGTCTTCAAGAAGTTCTGATCTGACCCCTCCCTCGAGGCTAAGAAGATCCTAGTGTGATGGTGCTAAAACACCTCCATCTATATATATATATATATATATATATATATATATATATATATATATATATATATATATATATATATATATATATATATATATATATATATATATATATATATATATTATATATATATATATATATATATATATATATATATATATATATATATATATATATATATATATATATATATATATATATATATATATATATATATATATATATATATATATATATATAAATAAACAACAACAAAAATGACACACTAAATTTTAAGTTTGTTGAACAATCAGATTTAAAAATAAAATAACATAAAAGCTGTTTTGTGTGTTTTAAGTGCTCAGACGAATCTGTCAACACGTTTCTTGATCTCGTCACATGATCAGGAGCTTCAGTCATCCTCTGACTCACTTGTGGAGCTGGACTTTTTTTCCCATCATCAGTGTGGGATGTAGATTTTGTTTGTGCTCCTCTCTCATAAAGAAATCCCTTTCGTATTCACTTTGTTGTCCGGTTTTTCAATCCAGTACATGATCTGCTGCTGCCGACTGTCACTTGGATACAGAGTTTTTATGTCTATTTATACCAGAAAGTAAAACATTTGCTGGACGAGATCTTTGAGCATTTGCAGGTAGGAAAACTTGTAATTGTTTATCTCTTTGCAAACCTCTTCTACTTAGTGCTCCATTTGCTTCACCAGTATCCTTCCTTATAATAAAACTTATGCTTCTTTGCATTTTTGGTATTCTATTTCATCTGTTGTGCAAATTTAATGCTCATATTTCAGATGCTTCACATCCTGTACTTTTTAGGTAGAATAGATTTAGTAGTGAATCTAAAACAATTTCTGTTGAAAAGTTATGATTGTAGTTAAAGTTTTGTTTCATTAACGATGATGCAGTTTGAATTTCTCATGTATTCTAACTCTTGTTAAGTAAAGAAAGTAGAACATTGCTGCTGATGTGAACTGTTGTGCTTGTAAAACTAGGATTGCCTGCCATCTACTGGCTCGAAGCACAAACACAGAGCATGGCCAACAAATGTTTGGATCTACAGTATACACATTTTAATAATGTTCAACTTGTTTGCTAATCAAGTGAAGGTTACACGTGTGGCATTACACATAGCATTAACATATGTGTACTTTTAAAATGTGAAGGAACAAAATGAACAGTGGGTGTACTTGGTCTGCACAGTCATGGCTAGTCATGGCTAAAAAACATGCTTGTTAGACTGATTGGTGACTCTAAATTGACCCTAGGTGTGAGTGTGAGAGTGGATGGTTGTTTGGTGTGAGTGAGACAGGTCCCTCTTGTAAATGAGTCCCCATGACTCAACGAGGCTAGCCTGTATAAATAAAGGTTGAATGAATGAAAAAAAAAAAATGGCTATCATTGACTTTAGATCATCCAGTATTACGATCCTTTGTTTTCAGATTTGTGATCATAGTCTTGTCAGCAGCAGGAGTAAATAAAACTTAATATTTTAATTAAAAACTTACTGTCAAAGTTCAACAGGGACCAAATAATCACTGTCGACGCAATTCATTTGTCAAAAATTAAAATAAAATCACATTTTGGACCAGAATGATAAATTGTAAACTATCCATCCATCCATCATCCATCCATCCATCCATCCATCCATCCATCCATCCATCCATCTATCATCCATCCATCCATCCATCCAACCATCATCCATCTCCATCCATCCATCGGGCCGTCAGCCCATCCGTCCGTCCATTCATCCATCATCCATCCACCCATCCATCCATCATCCATCCATCCATCCATCCATCCATCATGCATCAATCTGTCCATCCATCCATCATGCATCAATCCAACCATCTATCCATCTGTCCATCAATCATCCCTCAATCCATCCATGCATCCATCCATCATCCATCATCATTCATCATACATGCATTTGTCCATCCATCCTTGCATCTATCCATCCATCCATTCATCATTCATCTTCTAATGATCCATCCATCATCCATCCATCTGTCAGTCTGTCTGTCCATCCGTCCATCCATCCATCCATCCATCCATCTATCCATCTATTCATCCATCCATCCATCCATCTGTCAGTCTGTCCGTCCATACATCCATCCCTCAGTCCATCCATCCATCTATCATCCATCCAGCCATCATCCATCCAGCCAGCTGTCTGTCCGTCCATCCATCCATCCATCCATCCGTCCATCCACCCATCCATCGATTGATTGATCGATTGTCTTATAACCCACTTCTTCCTGTCTGAGATATGGGGGTCACTGATGCCCATATCCAGCAGTCACTGTGTGACAGGTGGGGGATACCTAGACAGGTCTCCTGTCCATCACAGGGACACATAGAGACAAATGAGACAAACTGAAAGTTATGCACCATAACTCATGTACCTGAAGGAAGGGAATGAGGTGCAACACATTAGCTATGGGAATTGCGCCGCCGCGCGGTACACCTGAAGTAATACAATCACGCCTTGAGCAAGGCAGGTGGGCGTCAGCATCACCACAGAGGCCCCGCCCTCTTGGTATAAAGACGACTGCGCCCATCCTTCAATCTCCAAGTGCACTTCACCGCACTTGGGCATTGAAAAGGGTAAACTGTGTTGCACCTCGTACCCTTCCTTCAGGGAACATGAGTTATGGTGCATAACTTTCAGTTCCCTTATCAGTCAGTGCACTCGGTGCAACACATTAGCTATGGGAACGTAATTCATTCACACCCTTGAAATGCTCTGTAAAATGCTTGCTTGTGAGAACATCTGCCTTTATACTTTAGGTGTTTTGGCTGATCTCTACTGTGTGTTAGAGAGTACAGCCTGAGTGACGTCACATGCAGTGACATCCAAACTGTAATGTTTTGCAAACGTGTTTGTGGAACTCCAGTTTGCAGTAGCACAAATGTCTGCCACTGGAACACCCTTAAACAGAGCCCATGAGGCTGCCAGGCCTCGAGTGGAATGGGCGTGTACCTTAGAGGGCACCTGTTGACTTTTGCTGCTGTACGTCCTTTTCATGGCCTCAGTCACCCAGTGTGAGAGGCGCTACTTTGAAAGGGCTCTGCCAGCAGCAGTATTGGCAAAACATACAAACAATTGGTTTGTTTTCCTCCAACTGACAGTTCTGTTGATGCAAACACTCAAGGCACTGACAGGGCAGAGTGAATTCAACCTCCTCTGTTCCTCAGTGAGGACAGGGTGGGAAGGAAATACAGAGAGGTCAAAGTCCAGACTACTGGGATTCATATTTGGAACCTTTGGGACATATGCGGGGTTAGGACGCAGGGTGACCTTTGACCTGTCAGGGGCAAACTTGGTACACATTGGGTACACAGATAAAGCGTGGAGGTCCCCCACATGTTTTGCTGAGCAAAGAGCCAAGAGCAAAGTAGTTTTATAAGATAACATATCTATCTTAATGCTACTGAGAGGCTCAAACGGAGGCTCACACAAAGTATCCAGGACTAACTGAAGATCCCAGTCTGGGGCCAGAGTCCTGCTGGGGGCCCTTTTCCTCAGTACGCCCTTCATGAAATGTATCATGAGAGGGTAGGCATCGGGTGTTTTACCTCCCCAGCCTTCGTGGCACACCGAGATGGCTGACAAAAACACCTTAATGGTGGAAAAGGAGCAGCCTTTTCCCAGCAGGTCCTGTAACAAGGTGAGGAGCTGGATCAGGTCACAGGAATATGAGATAATATTCCTCTCTAGACACCAGGCCTCAAAAACACACCATTTGCGAGCGTAGAGAGTCTGAGTTGACTGAGCTCTCGCTCCCTGTATTGTGTTTATGACATTACTGGGGATGTTCTTCTCAGTGGCAAGGCTGAGAGCTGCCACCGTTCTGGACATGGATGAAGGAGCTACCCGTGGGCCTGCGTCAACAGGTCTCTGTGGGGGGGCAGCTGCCATGGTGTCCCTGCCAACAGTTAGATCATTTCTGGGAACCACGGTTTCTGTGGCCATCTGGGCGCTATGAGAATCAGGGAAAGAGCTCCCCTCCGTACACGTTCCAGCGTCGCATGAATCAATAGGACGGGAAGAACGCGTAATATAGCACCCCTGCTGGCCCGCTGTGGGCCAGAGCGTCTGTTCCCAGCGGGGCATGTTTCCTTCATGGTGTGGTCACACCGAGAAGCGTTTTTACCTCCAAGCTTCCAGCTTCCATGTAAAGTCAATGGTGGACGCACCTAGGCACCTCCTGGCATCTGGCGTCAGGTCGCGTGCGTGTTGAGCGTGCTGATGAGCGTTTTTTCGTGCACGTGAACCGGCGTCGGCTTCCAAGTTCCGCTTCAGCTGAGCTGAAGTTTTCGCGGTTCAAACTTTCAAACGCCGCTCAACTCCACCTGATTGGTTGGTGTGTCAACCAATCAGGGAGAGTCGGGGGGCAGAAGAGAGGGGGCAGTGGGAGAGTCCCTATGTGACGCGGAAACGAGGGTGCGCGCGCACTATGTGACGTATTGTTTGTCGGAAAAAAAAAGAAAAGACCCGCGAGCTCGTGAACTATGGAAGAGAAACTCATTGTAGCTGTGTGTTCGCGACAATTCCTTCACGACCAGTCAAGTCTGCTCCACAGAGACGGAAATAAACAGCTCCTCCTCGCCTGGCGGAGTGAGCAGGACTCCGTGTGCAGGGCTCTGTATACCGGTAAGCTCCTCCCACACACCCAGCAGCTTCTGGCTTCTGGCTTTTTGGTCTGAACACGCTGCATTCACAAGTGCGTCCACTTGCGTGCGTGAGGAGCATTTTGGAGGTTCAAAACGCTGTTTGGTGTGACTGTACCATCAGTGAGAAGTACAGGCCGCTGTACGTGCTGGTTTTGAAGGCGAACAGATCTACGGATGCCCGCCCGTATTGTGACCAGATCTGGTCCACGATACGTGGATTCAGTCTCCACTCTGAGGCTAGCAGTGGCCCTCTTGAGAGGGTGTCTGCCCCATGGGTTAGCTCATCCAAGATGTGTGTCGCCCTCAGTGACAATATTCGGGGGCTGCACCACGTGAGCAACTTGTGTGTCAGGCTGAGGAGAGGTCGGGACCTTGTCCCCCCTTCTCTGTTGATAAATGACACAGTTGTTCTGTTGTCTGATTTTATCAGGACATGTTGTTTTGTAATCAGTTCTTTTTTGTAAAAGTGCTTCACAGCAAAAAAAACAGCCTTCAATTCCAGGAAGTTGATGTGGAGTCTCGCATCCTGCTGTTTCCAGAGCCCTTGAGCATTCTGGTTCCTGCAAAATGCTCCCCAACCTCTCTTTGAAGCGTCTGTTGTGATCACCACATGAGACAGTACTCTTCCCAGTGGGATGCCTGTCGTGAGCACAGAAGGATCCCTCCAGGGTTCCAGGGCTGTCATGCACTTCGGGTTGATCAGTATCTTTCCTGCCCGCCTGAGGGAGGCAGGATGCATTTGTTTGTTTAGCCATATCTGCAGAGCTCGCATTTTTAATAATGCTTGAGGCACGTAGGGGATGGCTGCTGCCAGCAAACCCAGAAGGCGCTGGCAGAGTTTCAGAGACACTCTCTGGTCCAGCTGAAAGCGTGCCAGGCAGAGGCGGATAGAAGAGATTCGCTCCTCTGAAAGCCGTGCTCTGTACAAATGGTGTTGACCTGTACACCCAGAAAAATTGCCTCCCCCCACGTGGCCCCGGATGTGCTGACCTGTCCACCAGCGGACGCCATGAAGTCTGTCTACTCCAGACAGGCCCCAGCTGGGCCTCACAGTCTGACCTGACACCTTGTGTTCCACGAGGGAGGAGGGGTGTTTGCCCTCTACCTTCATCGTGACTGTTTTCACAAAAATGGTGCTGTGTTTTTTTAAAAGTTTTTTTTAGTCAAGAACCAGGGCAATTCCTGGTTTTGGTACTTTATTTTTGTGTTTTGAAGAACAAAAATGCATCTTATTTACACACACAGCAGAAACACCTTGTTTTGTGCATACACAAATGTCACAAGCTTTTTGTAGTTTTTTACATATAAAGTCTGGATTTAAAGTCTTGGTTCTTGTACCACATGGGCGGACGAACCTTCAAAACTGTGAAGTGGTCCCGCTTCGTCAGGCCAACTTCTGCCTTCTGTCCCGGTTCGCCGAGTAGGTTCTCGGTGGAACCGCCTGGCGAGGAACGAACCTGTTCCTGGTCCAGGACTGGCCAACCTGAGATTGGCCTGCTACGGGTCTCTGCAGCTGCTTCCCGTCGTAAGCTGGTCTTTTTGCGGGGGACGGCGTGTGGCTGAGAGGTGTCGAGGCTGTACGGGTCTGCTCCCTCTGGTGTCTCTGGGGGGTGAAAACGTTTTTCTCGGCATCCCCTTGCGTAGGACCTCGGCCTGTTTTCGTCTTTGCTCCAGCCTGCTCTGGATACACTCCAGAGCCCCCCCCGAAGAGTCCCGTTGGCTCGATCGGGTGGTGGAGGAACGGGAACCGCTGGCCCTCCGGCAGGTCCGTCAAAGTCAGCCACAGGTGGCGCTGGATGATGACCACTTCAGCCATGTATCTCCCCTGAGCGATGGCTGCAGTCCCCATCATTCGCAGGATGAAGTCAGTCGCCTTGCGGGCTTCCTCCAGGATGTCTGCCGCAGCCTGTTTGTTTGTCATTACCTGGAGCTCCTGCAGCTTCTCTGCCAAGTAGGCTTGCATCATGGCCGAGGCATTCATGATGCGGACCGCAAGGCCCTGAGCTCGGTAACACTTTTTGAGCTGGGAGGCCGATGCAGGCCTTGTTGGGCAGAGTCGGCTTTGTGCCCGACATCCTGGGGGCCAGGTGATCCGCTAACGTGTCCTCCATCTGTGGGACATTGGCAATTTCTGCTGCCTCCATTCCGGCAACGTCGAGGAACTGGGAGAGTGGCAGCAGCATGGGAGCCCTGGGTTCAGCCCAGGTGCGATTGAGCTTTGTCAGGAAATCTGGAAAAATCGGCATCCTGTACCTCGTGGCCGACTGCTGCTTTGCGTAGAAATAATTCCCCGCCAACCTTGTTACCTGTTGGCGAGGTGGGGGTTCTGGCCAGCTGATCCGTAGCGTGTCCGCCGCTCTGCGACACAAGTTGAACAAAGCGGGGATTGAGACATCCGTCTCTGGCTGAGTTGACATCAGGTTCTGGGAGGTCTTCTTCTTCCCCTTCGTCCTCGTTCTCAGATTTGTCGTCTGAAATCTCACTCGAGGCTGTTAGCGAGAGTTCGTCTGCTCGTAACAGGCTTCTCGTGTCATACTCTACGGTGGAGTCCCTGACGGGGGCCGCCATGTCCATGCTGTCCTCCCAGTCAGCTTGTCCGCTGTCCTCCAGGTCCACGGCCTCGAGCTCCGGTGTGTGAGTGAGTGCCTCTGTGAGGTCTGGGTCACGCGCCGCGGCCGTGTAGCCACCCATGGCCTTGACCACGATGTCCACTTGATGCTTCCTCACAGCCTCCGGCATCTGGCTGCAGTGAGGGCAGGACTCAGGGGATTCCAATGCTGTCTTAGCATGCAACATCCCCAGGCAGACGGGACAGGCCTCGTGGGTGCCCGTCACCGAAAGGGAGTAGCTGCAGCCGCTGGGGAAGGCCCGGGAGCTGGGGTTCGCTGGCCTGCTGGTCTTCTTAGAATTCTTTGGTTTTCGCTTTCCCTTCTCTGGAGCCATGGCTGAGAAGAGTCAAGTTCGTTAGCAGTGCTAACGTGGTGTAGTGATACAACCGTGACCTTTGAAACACGTCTCTGATCGCTCTCAGTAATGAACTTTTTGGGAGTTATTCCTGAAGGGACAATAATACTTTTATTACTTTTAATTTGAATCAAACATCATAAATTAAGTCATCCAGAGACTTCTTTTAATTTGTGTTAATTCAAAAGTCATCAATGAATAACTTGTGTTTTTTGTATAAGCATTAGTGCATTTAATGTTTGATAGTCAAGGACTATTTAATTCAAACTGGACATTTCCTCAAAATGTTGTGCATGAAGGATTTCTCCTCTCGAACTTACATGTGAAGATAAAAGGAACACTTTATCTTTTTCATTTAGTTTGAAAACAGGACAACAAGAGACATTTTGTTTTTGTCCTTAAATAATCAAGATTAATGATATCTGTTTTTGCTATTATTATTAATAGGTCCCATATGTGATGCTTAATGATGTTGTTTTTAATCAAACCAATAGTATTTTGCTTAAAGTGTTAAGGCAAAGGAATCAGTTTTATCATAAAATGCTGACATCTCAGACTAACACTTTATCTTTCTGACAAACTAATCTTTTGACCCCCTTTCAACGTGTTGATGTCATTCTCACATCAACTTCTGATGCCATCCGGCCAATCAGAAAATAACACGTTTTCTGGGTCACGTCTCAGTTAAAACCTTCACATCTTACTTTTCTCTTCAGTTGCTGGAAGAAAGTTGACATGAATTGACTTTCTCTTTGAAGCTGAGAACTTGGACCAAGCTCAACGGTCCAGTTCAACAGCCAAGTTAATAGCAAGACTGCTGTGAACTTACTTGAACTCTAAGTTCTATCTGAATGAGGTTCCTTCAATGAATCCTTTATTCTGAAAATCAACCAGACTGCCATTACTTCAGTGGGCCAAAGGCGGACGTGAGAAGCTGCAAGGTAAACTGACTGACCCCATCGGACTTCAAGGACCTGATCGCTCTTTGCAGACCGTCAAAGGTAAAGTCGCTGATTGTTTACACACGGATACGTCCAGCTGGAGACTGCACGGAGAACGTGTCATGTTCTGGTTATAAACATTCAAGATAGTTCACCCCCTCTTTTCCAACTTTCCTTCTTCTTATGCTAAAAAACTTCCCTTTAAACTTTATATCTGTTGTCAGCAACAAACTAAGTTAAGAGTACCTGCAGAAGAAGTAATGTCATCTTTTACTTGTCTGTTGTTCAAAATTTAAATCTGTTGATAGTTAAGCTATAGGAAATTTGATCGATCCAAACATGTACAAATGTGTAATGTAATTTAATGATTTGTTAATTAAATGATTCAGTTCATAAATTGACGTTTCATGTCTTTACATTCTCACCTCCAAGGCACAGAATTATAGGTATTAATCTAAAAAGAGAGAACTTGTTTAATTGATGATAAGTTTGTCAGGTGAAAACCTGATCGATCAATCTATCATCTGGAATATTGTACAGTCAGCAAAACTGACCGCTGCGATATCCCTACAGTGGTCTGGAGACGTCTTCTTCGTCGCGTTGCTTTCGCTGGCTAGCCCGCTAACTCGTTAGCAGGGTAGCGGTGTGACGCAGTTAGCGCCGTCAAGCGAAGCAGCTGCGAAGAGAGAAGAAAAAACCTTGAGGTTAAATAAAAGACGCTGGACTAGCTTTCGCTAGCCCAGCAACACGCAGGAAATTTCTCTGTACGTTCAGTGTAGGGAGCGAGCTCACCTCCGGTCGAGCGATGCAGCTACAGAGAGTCCCACGAAGTTCAGGTGTAAGAGAGGTGAAGGGCAAAAGAGATCGAAGGATGGGCGCAGTCGTCTTTATACCAAGAGGGCGGGGCCTCTGTGGTGACCCTGACGCCCACCTGCCTTGTTCAAGGCGTGATTGTATTACTTCAGTTGAACCGCGCAACGGCGCAATTCCCATAGCTAATGTGTTGCACCGAGTGCACTGACTGATAAGGGAACAAGCATTCACTCTCTCACTCACACACAGAGACAACTTAGAGTAACCAATCAGCCTAACATTTCTTCACGACATGTCAGGTTCATTAAGTTGTATTTATATAGCCATTTCTTTTATGTTATTGGTTTTGTAATTATTTTAATTATATTTAGTTCTGTGATTTTGAGCTCTTTTGAAACCTGCAGGGCTGCATTTAAATTTAGAACAATTCAGAAACCTGTGTTTCTCTCCATCACTTTAATATTAATTGTTGTTTTCGATTTTTATTTTCAGAGAGATGGGTCTCAAATGCTTCACGTGTGTGCTGTTCTGTGCAATCATCCTCACGTTTTCTGGAGTTTGGGGAAGGAATGAGATGACCCCGGTACCCAGGTGGACCCGTCAGAGCCTGCCATTGCTGACAGTTACTAACACAGCCTTTCTAAAGTCAACTTTGTTTGGAGGGCAGGAGGAGAATGAAGTGGACAGAGGAACAAAGACGCTCTGTGGAATAGAGTGTCAGAGAGCTCTACCATTGATTGACTGGACCGAGCAAGAAAAGATTCTGGGATATGAAACAATGTATATAAACGGCACACGCACGCATACATATATCAGTTTGCAGAGGAAGAACATGACCTCAGAAGGAACTCCAGCAAGCTCACCAGTTCATATCCGCAGAAAACGGCAAGTTTATGGAGCGGATGGACGCTTTGTGATTTCAGATTCAAACTTCATCACCAACTACCCGTTTGCTACTGCAGTCCGCCTTTCCACTGGTTGTTCAGGAGTCCTAGTGTCTCCAAAACATGTGCTGACAGCAGCACATTGTATCCATGACGGCAGGGACTACTTGGAAAGCGCTGAAAGGCTTAAAGTTGGGTTGCTGCAGCTAAAAGCTAAAAGAAGGAGGGTGGGAAGGGAGAGAAGAGGGAGACAAAGGGGTGGTAAGAAACAAGAGGGTAAGATAGTTAAAAGGAGAGGAGAGGAAGAAGATGAGGGGAGAAATATTGGAGGAGGAGTGAGAAAGAGAAGACACAGACTGAGAAATGTGGGTGAGGAAGGGGAGGCTAAAGATGGAAAGAAGTTTGAGAGAGGAGGAGTATGGAAACAGACTGGTCTCAGTCGTGCACGCCGCAGTAATGAACTGGGAAATCAACCAGTCTTCCGCTGGGCTCAAGTTAAACAAACCCAAATCCCTCAAGGGTGGATCCTCACCAGCAGCTCCACAGACTCAGTTTCTCTTGACTACGATTACGCCCTCCTGGAGCTGAAACGACCAGTCAAGCAAAAGTACATGGAGCTCGGGGTGGCACCCACTTCACCACCGACACGAATCCACTTCTCAGGCTATGACGTCGACAAAAGCCTGTCTGAAGGCCAAACAGACGAGAAGGTGGTTTATCGCTTTTGCTCCGTGATCAAGGAGTCGGATGATTTGATGTATCAGCATTGTGACGCGCAGCGTGGATCAACAGGAGCAGGTGTTTATATCCGCCTGAGACAGGATCATGGCGGGAAAGGAAAGTGGAAGAGGAGGGTGATCGGAGTGTTTTCAGGCCATCAGTGGGTGGAGCTGAAGGGGGGTGAGCAGAGGGATTTTAATGTTGCAGTAAGGATCACACCTTCAAAGTACGCCCAAATTTGCCACTGGATTCATGGAGATCCAAGTTTTTGTAAGGAGGTTTAACTTTAGAGTGATCTGAGACTAATATCTGTTATCTCCTTCTGAGGTATTAGAAGATCAGAGATGGAAGGTTTGAGCCTTACACCATCAATATCATCAACATCTATGTAAACTAGAAATAAAAATGTCATGCAGAGTATAAAAATCATTAAGGGTAACATGTTTTAGGTCAGAAAGCAGTCGGACATCTGTAAATAAATAAATTAAACATCCTTTCTTCATCTGGCCATAAACATTGAAAGAATTCATGTGTCTCCACAGTGCACCTTGTCCAGACAAAGTATTGTACTTTGTACAGCATGACCTAGAAAATCTTTTCAGATTATTATTTTTTTTTAATAAATAAATAAATATCACATTTTTGTCATCTGTGTATGTTTCCCATACTTGACAGACGAAATTGGCCTCTGCATTTAACCCAACCACCACCAGGTGGTGCAGTGGGCAGCCGTAGTCAGCGCCCGGGGAGCTGGGGAAAATGGATGTACACTCATAGACATCCCAAGGTGTGCCGTGGCCGGGGTTCGAACCTGGGTCCTTCGGATCCCAAGTCTGATTCCCTAGCCACTACACCATCTAGGCCTTTACATTTAGCTGTTATAGTTTTTACTGGAGTCCTTGTACAATAAAGTTGATCACATAATTTCATATGATCTTGTCCATGTTTTTTTATTTAAAGTTGTTATAAGCTTAAGGGAATGGACATTTTTGTTAAACCACATTAAAGAACAAGTTTAAAGGGTCGGTCTACTTTAATACAAGGCATAGGCATATGGAATGGTTTGGATAATTATGTTAAAAAAGCTATATTTATATTTAAGAAAATGATTAAGAGTAAACTTTTGAAAAAATATATATAAATGGTGAAAACTATAAGTACTATAAATCTGTAAATTGTTATGAGTTATAAAATTGGTTCATGAATAATTATTGTTTGAACTGATTTTGTTTTAAGAAGGGGCAGATATTATAAGATTTTTTCTTCTTCTGCTTCCTTTCATTTTAATTTTTTTTTAAATATGGGTTTGTAAATATTCTTTGTGTTTTAAATTTTAAATGAACAAATAAAATAAAATAAATAAATACAATAATAAAACTGCTGGCATAGGGTAAATATTCAATAAATTATTTTCTCTAAATGATTTTTATGAATAAATGACTTTCCCACCCACATCATTTCACTGCTAACTGTTTACTTTTTCATTGCCCATAAGCCATTTTTGAGGGGGGATGGAAATTGTGTGTGTGTGTTTAAAAGGATAAGTTGCAAAGACTATAGAGGCAGAAATTACACAAAAGCAGTTGGGACTTCATTATAATTACACTTCTCTGTCCATCACAATAACCCATCATGTGTTGTGACTGGGAAGAGAAGAGGACTGAAGTTCACTGAGAATTAAAGTTCAATCCTGATTGACCTCTGTTGAATTCTATAAATATTTATCACTTTTAACCACTAGGGGGCACTAAAACAAATTCTGGGAAACAGTTTCACAGAGAAGTGTGAACAAAGGAAGATATGAAATTTACAGAACTTTTTTGTCATATTACAACCACAATATAGAAAGTATTTTACTGGAACTTTATATGATAAATCGACCTAAAGTAGTGCCTAATTGTGAAGTGCAAAGGTTATGAAACTGTACAATTTTCAATTAACAATTTTGAATCTGAAAACTGTGTGATGCAAATGTATTAAGCTTCTATTACTCCTACCTATAATCCAATGCAAATAACTTCCTTCAGAAGCAAAGGTGGGCGAATGAACGCTAGGGAGCGCTAAATCGCTATTCCGCTTACAGTGGACCTAAACTTTTTGTCAGCGTTTTTGTGAATTGACTAACTTTTATAATTCATAAGCGGATTTCTGCTATTTTTATTTAAAATGCAGTACC
>JBBPBX010000668.1:56831-99881 GCA_038048925.1 Garcialebias charrua
TAGATGTGTTTTTTCAGTAATACAGTAAAATAGTGTCTGGAAATGTTTTTTTATTTCTTCTTTATTTCTTTCCAAAGAAAATCAAGGTTTTCATGCATGCACATGACATGTGCACAGAAATTAACAAGCACAAATTCACAGCTTTTTCATTTTGTGGCTTAAAAATAAATCATTAAATAATAAACAATAAACTTTATTTGTATAGCACCTTCCTACAATGCCTTGCATTGACCAAGGTGCTTAACAGGACAGAAAATATAAAAACCGGTACAATAAATCGGTGAATGAATGGAAACAAATAAAAATGCTACATACTATACCAAATTTATAAAAGTTACACACTGAAAGCTTTTTTGAACATCATAAATGATTGGAGTCAGAGGCAGAAATTATTTAAAAAATAAAATAAAAATATGTCAGCTTGAGCTTCCTTCCAAACCAATGAGTTCAAAATTAAATAAAAAAATAAGAGGTTGGTTGAATGAATGAAGATAAATTATTTAAAGCTCTTATCTTATGCTGATAAAGACAGACATCTAGTGGTCAAATGGAGCAACACAGTATGTGAAGTTTTGGTTCCTCCTTGCATTGCTTTCGTCATCTGTATACCCATAATGCATTGCAGGGCACTTCAGTTTTCCAGAAAACAGTTAAAAATAAGTTTATCGATGCATTTTTAATGAAAAATCTACAATAAACAAACAAAAAAAGGACAAAGAAGCAGTCGAAAAGCATTCCACACATTAAACAACTTTTAAAATTTTGGACCCTGAGTGAAAGTTGTATTTTAATAGATGACACCCGGAGCGAATCGCTGTTAAAAGGTAGGGTAAGGTGAGGTGTATATTAGTTTATACGCCTGTAGTTGGCAGTGTGGTGCAGATATTGCATAACGCTGCCGGCTACAAATTGTTGAATATAAATAGCGGATTAGATTAGCTTCCCCTAATTTTGATAAGGCCTTTGTGCATTTGAAATTGTGGACCTAAAAAAATTAATAAGCGTTTTAGAAATTGTGGAACTAATTTTTTAATTAGCGGTGCCCACCTTTGTTCAGAAGTCACCTAATTAAACAGAAAATTATTCAAACCAGAGAAGAAAAAACATTCCTTAAACTTTAGTCCACATTAACAATACGTCACTTTAGCCTGCCATTTTTGTTCCATTTTTTTTATTGTCAATTAAGCCTTTTTTAGAAGTTTTGCGGAGGATAGGTACCAAACTATGATGGAGCTTTAATGATACAACTTTAATCTCTTAATTTTATGGCTTTAAAAAAAAATTTTTTTAGCGTGGCCCTAAAGCTCTGTCGTATCAAACAGCTCAAGTATGACAAAGAATTTTCTTAATTTTACAGTTTACATTATAACAAAAACCTCCAAAAGCCTGCTGTAACAACTAGCTTAATATAATAGTACAGAGGAATTACTGGACAAATTAATGTTTAAAGTAAAACCTAAAAGTTATGCACCATAACTCATGTTCCCTGAAGGAAGGGAATGAGGTGCAACATAATTGCTATGGGAAATTGCACCACAAGTGATTACCTGAAGGAATACACTCACGCCTTTACGGCCGGGTCAGCGTCACGCCAGAGTCCCCACCCTCTGGGTATTTAAGACGCGGACGCCCATCCTACTTTCTCCAAAATGCACTTCACCGTGCTTTCAGCATTGAAAGGGCCAGGTATGTTGCACCTCGTTCCCTTCCTTCAGGGAACATGAGTTATGGTGCATAACTTTCAGTTCCCTTATCAATCAGTCACTCAGTGCAACATAATTTCTATGGGAACGTAATTCATTCACACCCTTGAAATGCTCAGTAAAATGCATGCTTGTGAGAACATCTGCCTTAATACGACAGGCACTTCCCAGCCTCTCTCTACAAGGTATGCAGAGGGCATAGCCTGAGAAGAAAAACGCCACATGTAGAAACATCAACCTGATGTTACCACTGGACACATTGATGAAACACCAGCTAAAGGTAGCACAAGCGTGTTCCGCTAGTGTGATTACCCACCATCTCCTTCTTCTCTGGAAATTTTGAGAAGCAGAAGGAAAATAGCAAGGGATCCCTTACGCCACTGGCAACCAGATGGCAATGTGGAGGTAAATAACCCAGTTCAAACACAGGGTAACCTTCCAGGTCCCCAGGAGAAAGAGTTTCATATAAACAAGGGGCATGCACGAGTCCCTCATCTGCTCCTTGAACAGACAACTTACTAGGACTGTCAAAGGGGACCCATCCTGATGTTGGAGACCTGTTAAAGGAGAGGGAAACCCTTCCACTGAACATCTTCCAAGTAAACATAAACACCAAGGGACTCCCTTGTGTATGTTGTTGCTGTTTTTTCTTGGAAAAAAAAAAGATCAAACCTTAGGCTCTCAGCCAGTTCCCTTTAGTGGCCAGGCTGAAAGCTGCCACAGCTCCGGACGTGGGTGTAGAAGCTGCCCACATGCCTGAGTCAGCAGGTCCCTGTGAGAAGGTAACTGCCATGGTATCCCCGATAACATCAAGATCAGTTCCGGGAACCACAGTTTCTGGGGCCACCTGAGGGCTATCAGTATCAGGGAGAGGGCTCTCTTATTTACACGTTCCAATGTCACCTGGATCAGAGGGACAGGTGGAAAAGCATAGTATAGCACCCCTGCTGGCCAATCATGGGCCAGAGCATCCGTTCCCAACGATGCGTCTGTTTCCTTCAAAGAGAAGTAAAGGTCACACTGTGAGCTAGCTCTGCAAGCGAACAAGTCCATTGAGGTTCTCCCAAATCGTGACCAGACATGCTCCACTACTCATGGGTTCAGTCTCCATTCTGATGCCAAGAGAGGCCCTCTCGAGAGGGCATCCACTCCATAATTCAGTTCACCGGGAACATGAGTCGCCCTGAGCGACAATATTCTCGGAGCACAACACGTGAGCATCCTCTGCGTCAGTCCGAGGAGTGCTTGAGATCTTGTCCCTCCCTCCCTGTTGATGAAGGACTCTGTGGTCCTGTTATCTGATTTCACTAGGACGTGCTACCCTGCAATCAGACCTTTGCCAAAAAAGTATTTTACTGACAGGAGTACGGCCAACAATTCCAAGAAGTTGATATGTAATCTTGCTTCCTGTTCATTCCAAAGGCCTCGGGCATTCTGATTTCTGCAGACTGTCCCCCATCCTGTTTTTGAGGCGTCCGTCGTGATGCCCACACGAGATGACACCCTACCTAGCGGGACCCCTTCTGCGAAAACAGACAAGTCTCTCCAAGGTTCCAGGGCCCTCAGGCACTCTGAATCGATCCTAACCTTTCTTACTTGACTAGGCAGGGCGGGTCGTGTCTGTTGGTTTAGTCACACTTGTAGGGATCGCATTTTCAGCAATGCGTGTGGCACATAGGGTATGGCTCCTGCCAGGAGGCCTAAGATGTGTTGGCACGTTTTCAGGGGGACTTGCTGATCCAGTTTAAACTTTGCCAGGCAATGGCGAATCGAGGAAACTTGTTCCTTTGAGAGCCATGCTCTGTACCGGATGGTGTCGATTTGTACTCCCAGAAATACGGTAATCGGTGATGGGGTCAGGTCACTCTTTTGTAGGTTTATGACAAAACCGAGAGACTCCAGGTGAGAAATAACCCTACAAGAGTGTGACTGGGCCTGCATTCTGCTTCCGGTCAGAATCAGGTCATCCAGGTGATTCATAACCCTGACTCCTTTATTCCTAAGAGGGTTCAGGGCTACGTCCATACATTTAGTAAATGTACGAGGAGCAGTCTTCAAACCGAAGGGTAAGGCTTTGAATTCGTAAGCCTTCCCTTCGAAAGCAAAACAAAGGAATTTCCTGTGCCTCTTCCACACACCCACATGGAAATAGGCATCCTTCAAATCCACTGTACATGCGTAGTCTCCTGGTCTCACAGACTGGAGGACCTGCCGTAGTGTAAGTATCTTGAACTTAAAAGTTCTTATTCTCTTGTTCAGAGTCCTGAGATCCAGGATCGGCCTCAGGGATTGATCCCTTTTGGGCACCAGGAAGTACTTGCTGTAGTGACCAGAGCGTAGTTTGCGTCTCTGGACCAAACTTATTACTCCTTTCTGTAGCATCGTCAATACTTCCTCCCTCAGCACGTGTACGTGTGCAGGGTCAATATTCGATTGCAGCACCCCTGTGAAGGGGAGCGGTCTCTTGGTGAACTGCAGCTTGAGCCCATGACACACCGTCTTCATGACCCATTTGTTGGGCAGACACGCCCTCCAGGCCTGCGTATGCACCATGAGCCTGGAAGGCATGTCTAATTGCTGCTTGTCATGTTTGAGTGCGGAGGGGTGTCCTTCGACCCCTCTCACATGCTCTCGAGCAGGCTGGTCTACCCGACAGAAGATATCGCGAGATCTGACTGTCTCAAGCAGAACTCGTGCATCTTACTACGGTTCATAGTTTGACCAAGTGGTTTGTGTTTCATAAAAGTGGGGCTCAAGTCAAGAACCAGGGCAGTCTGTGCTTTGGTACTTTTATTTTTATATATGCATGAAACAGAGTTTGTTTTTATTACACATACAGTAGACGAGTCATGTTTAGTGTGCACACACATGTCAACAGCTCCTTATAGTGTTTTACAAGTGAAGTCTGGGCTCAAAAGGTCAGGTTCCCGTACCGCGTGGGCGGGCAAAGCTGTAAAATAATGAATTCATCCTTTTTCATCAGGCCCGAATCTACTTTCCACATGGGGTCATCGAAGAGGCCCTCGGCCGGGCCGCCTGATGCTAAAAAGGCTCTCCGTCGCCAGCAAGTCTTTTCTGCGGAGGGCGACGCATGGCTTCCTTGGGGGGTGCAAAGCCTTTCCTCGGCATCCCCTCGCGGAGGGCTTCCGCCTGTTTGCGCCTTTGTTCCAGCCTGGCCTGGATGCGTTCCAGGGCTCCCCCGAAGAGTCCCGTCGGCTCAATCGGATGCTGGAGGAAGAGGGACCTCTGGTTTTCCGGGAGGACCGTTAAAGTCAACCAAAGATACGCTGGGCGACAACCATTTCCGCCATTGCTCTGCCTTGCGTGATGGCTATTGTCCCCATCATGCGGAGCACAAAGTAAGAGGCCCGGCGGGCCACTTCCAGGACCTCTGTTACGGCTTGTTCATTTGCTGTTACCTAAAGTACCTGTAGCTTTTCTGCTAGGTATGCCTACATCATGGTCGAAGCGTTCATCGCACGAGCCCCGAGGCCCTGAGCCCGGTAGCACTTGTCGAGCTGTTTCTCCGAAGCGCGGCAGGCCATGCTGGGCAGCGCTGGCTTTGCCCCAGTAGCTGCGGGAGCCAGATGAGCCGCCAGGGTCTCCTCTATCTGGAGTGCGCTGGTGAGACCTGTTGCCTCCATTCCGGCGGCATCCAGGAACCGGGATAGGGGCAACGTCGTGGGAGCTCCGGGTTCCGCCCAGGAGCGCATTAGCTCCATGAGGAAGTCCGGGAAAATGGGCATTTTTGTTGCTTCATGTAGAAGTAATTTCCCGCTAGGGGACCGAGGAGTCCGACACGTTCTCATCCCCGACCTGACCGCTGCATTCCAAGTCCATGTTTTCGAGCTCCGGTTCGGGAGCGAGCAGTTCTGTGGGGCATGCGGCCTTAAGCGCTGCGGCCTTCTCCATGGGCTTAGCCAAAGCGTCCGCGCGGCGTTTCCTCATTACCGCCGGCATCCAACAGCAGTGGGAGCAGGAGTCGGGGGATTCCAGCGCTTTTCTTGCGTGCAGAATCCCTAGGCAGACGGGACAGGCCTCATGGGTGTCCATCGCCAAGAGGGAGTAGCCGTAGCTGCTGGGGCAGGAGCGCGAGCGAGGGCTCGCCGTCCTGCTAGTTTTCTTCTGAATCTTTGTCCTCCGTCTTCCCTTCTCGGGAGCCATGTCTGGAGACGAGAAGCGTCGAGGCTGTTCCTAGTTTCCTTTTGTTCGAAGACGTCCTCTCCGTCGTGTCGCTTTTGCTGGCTAGCCTGCTAATGGTTAGCAGGGAGTGTTGTGACGTAGTTAGCGCCATCGAGCGAAGCAGCTGCGAAGAGAGAAGAAAGCTTTGAGGTAAGTAGAAAAATGATGGACTAGCTTTCACCAGCCCAGTAGTACGCAGGAAAATTTCTCTGTACGCTCAACGTAGGGAGCAAGCTCACCTCTGATCGAGCGATGTGACAACAGAGAAGTAGGGATGGGGCAGATCCGATCCAGTATCGTATCGGTATCCGATACCAGCAGAATGTAAGTATCGGGTATCGGAACCAACCTGCCGATATTTCCGATACAGGTAGTCCCCGACTTACGAGCGCTCTGACCTACAAGGTCCCGGACTTACAAGCATGCATCTCATAAAAAAAAAATATATATATAAATAAATAAAAAAATTTTTTTTTTTTTTTTTACTTTTTTTTTTATTTTATAAATGAATACATGTACAGTACTGGACAGTCACCAAGCACTTAGCCTATCCTAACACAGTTTTTAAAGATGAAGGAATAAGTTGAATTGTCTCCCTTTCACATAAAGGGAGCAAGCTCCCTATGGAGCCTGCAGGGAGGAGGGAGACAATTCAACTGACTCCTTCATCTTTAAAAACTGTGTTAGGATAGGCTAAGTGCTTGGTGACTGTACAGTACTGTACATTTATCTATTTATAAATAAAAAACAATAAAAAAATAAAAATACTGTATATACTGTATATTTTTAATAAATAGATAAATGTACAGTACTGTACAGTCACCAAGCACTTAGCCTATCCTAACACAGTTTTTAAAGATGAAGGAGTCAGTTGAATTGTCTCCCTCCTCCCTGCAGGCTCCATAGGGAGCTTGCTCCCTTTATGTGAAAGGGAGACAATTCAACTTATTCCTTCATCTTTAAAAACTGTGTTAGGATAGGCTAAGTGCTTGGTGACTGTCCAGTACTGTACATGTATTCATTTATAAAAAAAATTAAAAAAAAGTAAAAAAAAAAAAAAAATATATATATTTTTTTTTTTTTTACTATGTGATCCTACTTACGAATTTTTGACTTACGAGCGCCCCCTAGTGACGGAACTCGCTCGTAAGCCGGGGACTACCTGTACTTTCTAGATGTCAGAGAGCACATATATTTCACCATACTCTGTGACTTCTGTCTTAACATTGTTACTTAGCGGTATATTAGTGTTCAATTATAGATTAAATCTGTATCTGTTGATAAAATTCAACAAGAATTACAACTCATATAGTGCCAGAATTAAAAATAAGACTAGAAAATGGGGAGTAGAATGTGATGATTTCCCATAATGCTTAGCAGTATTTTAGACTAGTGTTCCTTGCACCATGAGTCAGAAGGACGTCTGTGGAAGAGACCTGCCTCTTCTTGTATGCCATTTGTTTGTGAATTACTGTAGTGAGGCTCAGAGTGTCTTCTTTGGGTTTACCTCACACAAGTCCGAGTTTTGTGCAACATACGTGCTCTCCCTTCAAGAACTTAATTATTACAGCCTCCTATGCTTGAACACCGATATCGGATCGGAAAAGTATCGGTATCGGCCGAAACTCAGTTGTTATGTATCGGTATCGGATCGGAAGTGAGAAATGTGGATCGGTACATCCCTACAGAGAAATCCCATGAAGTTCAGGTTTAAGCGAGGTGAAGGGCAATAAGAGAAAGTAGGATGGGCATCCGCGTCTTAAATACCCAGAGGGTGGGGACTCTGGCGTGATGCTGACACCCCGGCCGTAAAGGCGTGAGTGTATTCCTTCAGGTAATCGCGCAGGGTGCAATTTCCCATAGCAATTATGTTGCACCAAGTGACTGACTGATAAGGGAACTTTCCATTACCTAATACTGTATAGTGTCTTTTAAAAACCAGTAACAATGAGAATACACATTAGGAAACAGTCACAGCATGTTTCACAGGAAGTTTCTACAGAGGTAGAAGATAAAAATATAAAACCTATCTGAGACCAGAGTGTCTTTCACATTAACACCTCTTCTTGTATCACTTCACACCAACACGATGTGCTAAATTTAGTCATGAAATGCTTATGTCTGGTTGTCTTCTTCTGTTTCAACGTAACTAAAATATACATATCATTCAGCCTTTAAAATTAATGTATATTTGGAAAAACCTTAATTTCGTTTCATCTATCAATGAATATAACATTAGGTCTCTCTTGTAAATGAGTCCTCGAGGCTCAATGGGATTAACCTGCCTAAATAAAGGTTGAATGAATTAGAAATAGTGTAAAATGCATGAATTTTAACACGGTTCACATGATTTTTGAACTGTAACAGATGTGTTCAGTTGTAAGAGTTCACATCATAAGTTCAGTTATGCATGCTTAATAATCCAGGTAGAAAAATCTAACAAGGCTGAGTCAGGTCCTCGGGATGGATTCTTCTTGTTGAAACATTTCATCTTTAATCCAAAAGTCTTCTTCAGTCTGGGGAATTGTAATAAACTCAGTTTTATAAATAGCCCCTGCTCATAGTGGATCAACCAGTTGGCTGGTTGCTATTCACAGAGGGCTGAGTGATACTAGCGATAATAGAACTACGGGGACAATTGGACATGGATGGACAAGTTCTCTTCAACAAATGGCTTCCTTCACTCCTCTCTCAAACCAGCGTTCCTCTCTATCAAGGATGTGAACATCTTCATCCCTGAAAGAGTGAGCACTTGCCTGCAGATGAGTCACCGCAGAATTCTGGCCTGGTTGCTCTTCTGTACTGGGCCATCCATTTGGCCAGTGAATTTTTAATAAAGACCTTGTTATACCAAATTATTTGAGCTGTGCGAACATTCTACTTGACACTAAGATCTAAATAATGAATTATCAGAAATAAAAAGACGTAAGAGATTTATTGCCATTAACAACAACAAAAACATAATAATCATAATAATAAAAAAATCAATAATATTAATAATATGGTAGCACGGTGGCTCAGTTTGTAGAGCTGTTGCCACTCAGCGAGAAGGTTGCTGGTTGGAGTTTGCATGTTCTGTCTGTGCATGTGTGGGTTGGTACTTCAGCTTCCTCCCACAGACTAAAACATACATGTTAGTAGTTAATTACTAACTAGTTGTTAGTTACATTGATTGATATTGTGGGTGGCTGTGGCTGAGTGATTAGAGCAGTCGTCCTCCAGTGCAAGAGTTGGGGGCTGAATCCACCAGCAGTCACATGCCAAAGTGTCCCTGGGCAGGACACTGAGGCCCTCATTGATGGGTTTTCTCAAACCAAACCCTGCAGCAACTTTTCTACTAAAAAGGAATCACACACATGACAAGAGTTAACAGTGGTATATTAACTTTGCAAAGTTGGGACCGTTCTCCTAAAAAGTCGGGAAACGCATCCACTTTGAAAAAGCCGACATCCACCTTTCATTTGCTCAGTGGGGTGGATACGAAACAGGTTCAGACAGTTTTTACACAATAGCTTTTGGTCAGTTTTGGCCAAACTCAGGACCAACAAGTTCTGAAACAAAGGAAATATTCTTTGGTGCTTCTGTTATTTTCAGTAAACAACATTGTTGTGTAAGACAACTATTTCTCAGGGAGTGACTAGATAGATACTTGTTTCATGTTTATAAATTTTTAAATGATGTTATAAGTTTTTAGATGATAAACACAAAAAAACTCTAACATATATCGACCCTTTTTATCATTTAAAACTGTTTAACATTATGCAGATGATTGGCCCGAAAAAAACCTATGTGTCTAAACTTAGTAGGAAAAACGCAACCAATGCAAAATGGACCCCCACCACTTTTGCAGCCTTTACAAACAAATCAGGCTCATCTGAAAAAAAAAAGTTTTTATGGGCAGTAGAGTAAAAAACTTAAAGAAGTTTTAAAACTAATATAGTTAAAAACAAAGAAGTTTGAACTAAAAATAAACTTAAAGAAATCTAAAATAAAATAAAAATAAAACTTAATTTTTTTTAAACCAAAATAATTTTAAAAGTAAAGGTAACTTCTTGCACTAAAAAACTTTGTCAAAACAACTCTTAAAGTGTGGAAAATCAATTATTGAAAACACATAGCAAAGAAAAAGCTCTTTTATGAGCTAGGTCTTTTATAGACCAAAAACAGAATGCATAATAACTCAGATCGTTCTGCATTTTCTCTCGGCAAGTTGGCATACTCAGGATGTCGCATTTGATGCAGAGAAAGCATGTTTGTCGGCAGAAATCCTGCTGTTCCATCTCAGTCTGGCTCTGTATCACTCTGTCACCCAGACAAGTGAGCGGCCCACGGAAGATTCTAGAATCTTGCTGCCTCATCTCAGGTATCATCCTGCCCCGAGATGGTCTTTAGCCAGCGTTTCGACTCTCAGTGCTTCCAGCAGGGGTTCCCGACAAAACCAGTCTCCTGGGTGGGGCCAAACTCCCTCAGTATGACCTGAGCAGAAACAAAAATTAGTACAAATACACAATAATGTTTACATATTTTTAATTCCCACATCCGTATTAGGAAAGTGTTAGTATGTATTAGTTTAGATCAGGGGTGCCCAAACTTTTTTGAACCAAGGGCTACTTTTGAAGTTGGCAGTTTGCCGAGGGCTACTCGTCCAGTCTCAGTATCAAAAAACAATTTTTCATCTCCCTACTCCTCACTTCTTTAAAGTAAATAAAACAGAACGTAATGTGTTGCTAGTTTTATTTAATTAAAGTATTTTATCAAAGTAAAAGAACACAATATTTGAAAAGCACACCATATTTTTTTAAAGAAACGAATAAACAACTGAACTGAACAATATAGAACTCCCTCATTAACACACTAACTATTTACAAAAAGTTACAAAGGTGCAGATTTACAAATCTCCAACAATTTCAAATCTCAATAAAACCTAAATATCAAAACTAGTCAGCTGCTCTGTGCAGCAGGATGGTGTGTCATCTGCAGGTGCTGAAGTCCCTCACTGGTCCAGACTGCTGGCTTCAAAGGGCCATTCAGAGTTCCACCTGGTTATAAGACAAGACACACACACACACACACACACACACACACACACACACACACACACACACACACACACACACACACACACACANCTTTCTCCTGAGGTGAGACCACCTCACCTCAGGCTGTTTGCAGTCACACATTCCTCATACAGCTCATCCATAGACATGTTTAGCCTGCCAAAAGGTGTTAAAGTTCATTAGTGACACATAGCCTAGGTTATGTAGTGATAAATAAATGGAAAAGCGTGTATTGTTTATATTTATAAATTTAGCATTGTATGTAAACTACATTTTGAAATGTATTTATTAATTACCTATATGAACTGTGATTTTTTTAAAAGATGGACAAGGTTGTATGTTTGCATAGTGTAAAGTAAATTCACAATTATGTATTTATTTGTACGTGTCAATTGTACACTTTTGTTTATAACTATCAATAATTAAACATGGTTCACCACTACACTGGAAATTATTGAATAATTTGAACTTCTGTTTGAATTTAATGCTATGAACTTTTTCCTTGTTGTTACATTTACTATGAATTTCTCACAGGGCAGATTAGAGCCAACATGGACTCACCAACATATATTATTATTATTATACAGTACATATAATATTGTCCAGTATGTGATGCTGCAGTCATGTTACTGAACTCCCACTGATGGGCTAACCTGGTTCCACCACCAGCAGCAGGGTCCTCAGACAGAACAGCTGGTGGGATGTCCTGGTATCTGCAGCCCTCTCTCCATTTCTTTCTTCATGGACATGGAGCTGTGAAATTATGTTGTGCCCTTTCCTCAGCAGAACGCTCCTCCAGTGGAGACTTTCTGGACAGACTGCAGGAAGTTCCTAAACAAACAACAGGTTTATCAGTATTATCAGTAAAAAGAGATTATTAAATCATTTTTAAGACTGAGAATGTGTACAATTATTAGCTCTGTTGTTATTGCCTAACTAACCTATTCAATAATTCTTCAAACTGTGACATTCACTCATAATGGAATGAAAGAGAACATAAACAGAAATTATATAATACTGAAAACTAGAGACATTAAAACATTTTAAAAGACACAGAGAACTTTAAATGGATTAAGAATGTTAATAAGTGTTGGATTTGAGTGCAATGTGCAATCCATGGCAGGAGTTGAATCCACATCTGAAATGTCTCTAGTTTTCAGTATTATATAATTTCTGTTTATGTTCTCTTTCATTCCATTATGAGTGAATGTCACAGTTTGAAGAATTATTGAATAGGTTAGTTAGGCAATAACAACAGAGCTAATAATTGTACACATTCTCAGTCTTAAAAATGATTTAATAATCTCTTTTTACTGATAATACTGATAAACCTGTTGTTTGTTTAGGAACTTCCTGCAGTCTGTCCAGAAAGTCTCCACTGGAGGAGCGTTCTGCTGAGGAAAGGGCACAACATAATTTCACAGCTCCATGTCCATGAAGAAAGAAATGGAGAGAGGGCTGCAGATACCAGGACATCCCACCAGCTGTTCTGTCTGAGGACCCTGCTGCTGGTGGTGGAACCAGGTTAGCCCATCAGTGGGAGTTCAGTAACATGACTGCAGCATCACATACTGGACAATATTATATGTACTGTATAATAATAATAATATATGTTGGTGAGTCCATGTTGGCTCTAATCTGCCCTGTGAGAAATTCATAGTAAATGTAACAACAAGGAAAAAGTTCATAGCATTAAATTCAAACAGAAGTTCAAATTATTCAATAATTTCCAGTGTAGTGGTGAACCATGTTTAATTATTGATAGTTATAAACAAAAGTGTACAATTGACACGTACAAATAAATACATAATTGTGAATTTACTTTACACTATGCAAACATACAACCTTGTCCATCTTTTAAAAAAATCACAGTTCATATAGGTAATTATAGACTGTAGTTATGTTATCATTCACAAGAGTTTGTATATATTTTTTGTTTATGTAGTGTTTTGTAGTTCTGTTTGTGTTAATAAAAAAAAAATCTAGTAGTGGACAAAAAGGTTTCAGTGTGTAGCAATTAGGGATGCAGCAAAAAAAATCTATTTTTTAAAGAATCAAGATTCTTAGTCCTGGCGATTCAGAATCGATTCTAAAAGCCCCAAAATAGATTTTAAAACTTTTTTAAAATTTTATATTGTATTTTTACCGCTCCTGTGCATTCGGCCGCTGTAGAATTTTGGCCGTGTAGGGCCACCGTAGTTAGTTAGCCAGGCAGCTCCCAATGGAGCCTGCTAGCAAGGAGGGAGACCCTGCATGTTTCAACTTGCTCCTTCATCTTTAAAAATCATTTTAGATCCTACTATGTTCTGTGGAATACAGAGCTTAACAAGACATTGGTAACTGTTTCAGGACATTTTCAACACCCCCACTTCCATGTTAGCATACGGCGCTAGCATGCTAACGTTAGCATACGGCGCTAGCATGCTAACGTTAGCATGCGAAGGCTATTCGTATTTCCAGGATAGAAATGCCCATTAATGCACTAAATCACCAAACTGTTTTTGACAAACTTAAGTGATATCCTTCAGATTCAAAAAAGTCTTCTGCTTCCATTTTAAATGACAGACAAGAGGACAGTAATGATGGGTTTATAGCTTCAGTGTTATTGTAAGATAGCAAAGGAGGTCTTAATTGTGTCATAAAAGTGCGTCCAGAAAATTACTACAGAAATCACTGCACTTCGGCATGTAGCAGGAAAAATGTAAAAAAACTATTTCTTTAAGCTACTGACTTGAAAAAAGCATACTAAGTATGTTTATGTGTGTTGTTTACTATATGAAATTCTTGTTATATCGATTTTTTCAGATTTGATTACATTTCTCCTTTAAGGTGGTAAGTTGCTTAGCAGTCATCTTGATTTGCATTTCAAAGTAAAGGTCCCCACTTGGTCTGTATAGAACGACAGGGGTCCACTGTTAGCTGGTGAAGAGCAACACAGGTCCCCACTAAGATAGGATGGAGCAACATACACACTCCAGGATAGGTGGATAAAGAAGAAATTAACTGAGTTATTTTTTTAAGACTAAACAATATGTAAGCTGAATCAAAACAACTTGAGGTGAACTATTTCAGTTTATATAAACTACAGATCCCAACATTTGTCAGACATGTTTCCTCAACATAGAAATGTTAAATAGTATATGAACTGACATTCCAATAGTGAAGGGCTATGCAAAACAAAGTGGTCAGAATAAAGAGTTAAAAAGTTATTTACAGAGCACATTTTTTAAAGACAAATTTACAGCAGCCTATGTCAAACCTATTGGAAAATAAAAGGTCCCCACTTGGTTTGTACAAAATGTCCCAAGTGCCCTCTTGGATAGTATGGAGCGACGTACACACTCCAGATAAAGAAGAACATGACCTTTTATCAAATATATTTACTTCTGAACTTCTTAATGAAGTAGAGATGGACAGACAGACAGACAGACAGACAGACAGACAGACAGACAGACAGACAGACAGACAGACAGACAGACAGACAGACAGACAGACAGACAGACAGACAGACAGACAGACAGACAGACAGACAGACAGACAGACAGACAGTTAGGATAAATAAACACACGTAAAAATGTGTGTATATTTTTTAGTTCCAGCCCATGTCAGACCTATTACAGAAAATAAAGGTCCCCACTTGGTCTGTACAGAAAGACAGGGGTCCACTGTTGGCTGGTGAAGAACAACACAGGTCCCCACTAAGATAGGATGGAGTAACACAACACTCCAGGATGGGTGGATAAAGAAGAAATTATCTGAATTATTTTTTAAGATTAAAAAAAATATGTAAGCTGAATCAAAACAACTTAAGGAAAACTATTTCAGTTGATATAAACTACAGATCCCAAAGTTTGTCAGACATGTTTCCCCAACATTTAAAGGTTAAATGGTATATGAACTGAAATGTCAATAGTGAAGAGATCTACAGCACAAAGTGGTCAGAATAAAAAGTAAAAAAATTATTTACAGAGCACATTTTTAAAGACAAATTTACAACAGCCTATGTCAAACCTATTAGAAAATAAAAGGTCCACGCTTGGTTTGTATAAAACCACACAAGTCCCCTCTTGGATAGTATGGAGCAACATACACACTCCAGGATGGGAGATACTGCAGAAATTAACTGAACTAATGTTTTTTAGACATATTTAAATCAGGCCATGTCAAAGTCATGCCTGTACAAAACTACACTGGTGTTCTATTTATTTTTATGGAACTATTATTAACCGTACATATGAAATGTCTGGATGTTAAATGTAAAAATTTTAAATTTAATTTTAGATACTTGTCTCAATCTAAATTTATTATACTTAGTTTTTCTCATTTCATCAAATTAGGATCTTTTCAGTCAAACCTACCTGTTAACTTTTTGTAAACATTTCATAGGAGACCTGTCAGGTTGAATGGACTTGGTCTCAAAGTTGAACTTCAATGCTGCAAGTGTCAAAAAGGATGATTTGAACTTTGTCTTTATGAATGTCCTCTTATTAGAACTTTTTTTTGTTAGTTGTAGGTATTAAAGTGACTGATTGGGAAGAACTGTGCCACTTTGTCATTGACTGTGTTTATTTAGGTATAAAGAACAGATAGTTAAAGCAAAGCAACATTTAATACAACTTAAAAGGAAATATAAGGAAGTCATTTTCACAAGATGTGAGAGATAACATTAATGTCTATGTAAATTTAGGCTAACACATATGAGTGTATGGGTAAGGATGTATGGATGTATACACTTAGACCTATGTCTAAGTGTATACACTTAGACAAACCCAGGTAAAATTAAAAATGTATTAACCTGTTTACTGTAATTTTTGATTTGATTTATTAATGAGGGTCCATCTGTAAATATGGTATCTTAACTAACTCCAAAAATTATATTACAATTATTTCTCTAGTGCCAACAAACATTCTCCCTGGGCGCTGTACAATATTTACATAAAAGGCAATTAGAGTTAAAAAAAATCTAATAAACCCAGCAGAATGCGATGAATCTTCAATTTATCGCAGTCTCCCATCCTGAGCAAGCACATTGGCGATAGTGGAGAGGAAAATTTTCCTTTTAACAGGAAGAAACCTCTAGCAGAACCAGGCTCAGGATGAGCAGCCCTCTGCCTTGACAGATGAACACAGCAACAAGAAAACAGATCAGCATCAGCATGATATGATATTTTGCAGTGATTATTCTTATTGTTTATTTATTCATGAGTCTAACAGCCTCAGGGTAGAAGCTGTTCCTCAGTCTAGTGGTTCTATATTTGATGCTCCTCAACCTCCGTCCTGAGGGGAGTGGGGCAAAGAGTGAGTGTGCTGGGTGAGTGAGGTCTTTCATGATGCAGGTGGCTCTTTTCCTGCATCTGGAGGTGTAGATGTCTGTGATGGTGGGGAGACTGACTCCAACAGACTTTTGTGCAGCCTTCACCACTCTCTGTAGAGCTTTTCTTTCTGCAGCTGTGCAGCCTCCATGCCACACGTTGATGCTGGAGCACAGGATGCTCTCCACTGCACACCTGTAGAAGGAGGTGAGGACTGGGCTACTCAGACCAGCTCGTCTCAGCCGTCTGAGGAAGTAGAGTCTCTGATGACCTTTCTTGATCAGGCTGGTGGTGTTGTTGCTCCAGCTGAGGTTATCATTCATGTGTACACCCAAGTATTTGTAGCTGGAGACCACTTCCACCGCAGATCCTCTTATGTTCAGTGGGGTGTGGGTGTGTTTGTTCCTTCTGTTGCTCAGCTGAGGTTATCATTCAAGTGTACACCCAAGTATTTGTAGCTGGAGACCACTTCCACTGCAGATCCACTTATGTTCAGTGGGGTGTGGGTGTGTTTGTTCCTTCTGAAGTCCACAATCATCTCCTTTGTCTTCTTCACATTCATGTGAAGGTTATTCTCTTTGCACCAGCTCTCCAGGTGTTCCACCTCCTGCCTGTAGCTGGACTCATCATTGTTTGTGATGCATCCCACCACCGCTGTATCATCTGCAAACTTAACAATATGACAGCCTGGATGGGTGGCTGTACAATCATATGTGAGCAGAGTGAACAGGAGAGGGCTCAACACACATCCTTGAGGAGAGCCAGTGCTGAGGGTAATGGTGGAGGAGGAGAAGTTGTGGATCTTCACGGACCGTGGTCTGTTTGTTAAGAAGTCTACGACCCAGTTACAAACGGAGGGGCACAAGCTCCTCTTGGCACAAGCTCCTCTTTACAGCTGCAATTTTGTTGTGCACAAAATATTTAACTGCTTTCCAGTCTCTCCCATTGTCCCTTAGGATCTGATTCTCATTTAGGCATCTTTCACAGTCCACTTTTCCAGGGATCTTCAGTTCCTTCAGGAGGTCCTTGAAATGGTGAACGATTACTTCTCTTTCTGTCTCTGACCAGGACCTTTTGGGTTTACCTGTAAGCAAATGAGGGAAGAGAAGGAATACATTGATTAATAAAAAGTCACCAACACCAAATTTAGGAAATAAAAGTCAAGATTTTTCATTTACAGTATTTTATAGAGATAACTGAATAACATACCCTTTGGACTTGATGGCAATGATGACTTTTTATTGCCCTCAGCTGCCTTGCATGATGAAGTTCTCTCCTTGCAGTGTTTATCCTTCGAAGTTTCTGAAATATATGTCAATGAAAAGTTTATATCAGATTGAAACAATATAATTTCAAAACTATTCATTAAGTTCAGATTTTTTTCTTTACCATTACTATACAGGAAGAAAAAAACTACCTTTTTGATTTCTGTTAACAGTCCCTTCAGATTGGACATCTGCTTCTGAGTCACTGGACTCCTCAGCTGCAACAAAATGTTTTCAGTACATATTTAAACACAACATTTATTTTTTTGCTGACAATGTCCAAATTGCATTATTTCATACAAAATAGACATATTTGAAATCCTTTACAGGTAGTCCCCGATTTACGAGCGCTCTGATCTACGAGGTTCCAGACTTACGAGCTGGCAAATTTTTGGAAAAAACGCAAAAAATACTGAGTTTTCCTGTGTTTTTTCACCACAGTTCGTTAGCTAAACATGTGGACACACGTTTCCGATCATTTTTATGCACTCATAAGCAGTTTTTCGATGAAAAACGAGTGTTCGTAGTCGCGCTAGCAAAACCGTTCCAATTTACGAGCGAAATTCCGGACTTACGAGAAGCGTGGCGGCCGTTCCAAATTACGAGATTTCCGGTTTACGAGCGCCTCGTTGTAACGGAACTCGCTCGTAAATCGGGGACTACCTGTACTTACAGTTGATGTTTGGTGTGATGTCTTCCAGGGCTTTTCCTTTGAATTTACACATTCCACCTTGCAGAGCAAAAAGAAGTCTACTGACTTTTGCCATTTGGAGTGTTTCTTCGGGCAGTCGGTAAAATTCCCTGTGGACGTCAATATCATGTCCCATGAAAGTTGCCAACTGGTCTAGTTTGTGGGTTTGTAGGTTTAAGAGTTGTGAAATGTGGCTACATGCTTCCGTAGTTTGGTTGATGTGAGATTCTGTGGGAGTTTCCCCACAGCTTTCTGCAAACTGTCTTAAGCAGTCACATCCACGAAAGCTCTCTTGGGATCTATGATATGGACGAGCAAAAATGTAGGGATTGTTGGGGAAAATCCCAGCCTCTTCTTTAGTTTTAATCAGAAGTTCAACAGACTCTTTTACATTTGTTGGGAACAGCACAGGCACTTTGCAGCCCCTTTTCTCCCGTATCTCTACTCTGGTGAGATTCTCACAAAGTTATTTTTCAAACTGTGAAAGGCTCTCTAAAACTTCATCATGCATGTCGTGTTGGCTCCTTTGTAAATATGTGTTGAGTTCCATTCTTGAGACTTTTCCTTCATGACGGCGATTGAACAGTATTAGCTGTGTCTAGTAACTTGTGCGAGTTCACTCCATGATTTTGTTGTTGGTTTATCAGTGAGATCTCTTTTGTAGACCACCTGCAGGTTTTTCAGATGGTCCTGGAGCTTTTTGATGTCTTCTGACAAAGGCAACGTTTGGGGCATATTCCATTTCCTCTGGTAAAGCATTTTCAGGGCATTGGAAGATATATGTGTTGTCCATTCTAGTTCAATTAACTTTGCAAATTCCTCTGCTTTTGATTTTAAATCAACGTTCTGTTGACGCAGTGCCTCTCCTTGCAAAATAGGTGACACTTTCATAAGAGAATGCCGTAGTTTTAGGGCAGTTGAAGGCACTTTGAATTTGTTGGATAACCCATTAAACCCAGTCATCTGTTTTACAGCCTCAAGGACTGTGTTGAATTTTCCTGGACAGATCAAGTCCTTCAAAAAAACAACATCCTTGTCAATGTTTCTTGCCATCAGAACAAGTCTGGCAAGTTCCCTCATCTTATTTCTCATGTCTGCNTTGAAAGAGCGAGTCGCTTGTTTGTGCTTGTTTTGAAGGAGCTGATCGCTTCTTTCAGTCTGGAGATCTGGCAACCCTGATACTAGCAATAACAGCATTGTAAGAGGGGGACAGTTGAGCCCGGAGGCCTCCACCTCTGTTTAATGATGGACGGTTTCTTTTCACAAAGATGACCTCCTTTACTCCTCTCAAACCATTGTTCCTCTCTATCAAGGATGTGAACATCTTCCTCCCTGAAAGAGTGACCGCTGGCCTGGAGATGAGTGTAGACTGCATAGTCCTGACCTGATGATGTTGATCTTCTGTGCTGGGCCATCCTTTTGGCCAGTGGCTGTTTAGTTTCCCTGATATAAGATTGATCACAGCCCTCCTGACACTGAACAGCATACACAATATTGCTGTTTGTGCCGGGGGACTGGATCTTTGGGATGAACAAGTCTATATCAGTGCTATATCAAGTCCTGTGGGACAAAGTATCAACCCTCTCTCTGTGTACTGTATATCCAGATAAATATATGTATACACACACACACATCATATATATTCATATATATATACAGTATATATAAACAAAAGAGCTTTGGCTCAATCTTGCATGCTGAATAGGTCGGTACAGAGTGGAAAAAACGGTTTTGCTTCAGACCAACTCTGCTGAGGATAACATTACAGAAAGTGAGGCAGTAGTGTCAAAGTAAAAATGCTATTATTAGTGTAGTGGTGGATATGAAAGGAAATGCATGTACCGTACCGTACTACAAGCATATATTTGTGTTGTTCTTGGAGACCACAAAATCAAGGTTTGGCCAAAATCTAACAGTTACACTTTCAAGTTCAGTTTTGTATCTATTAACATCAGCAGGAGACAAAGTTTCCATCAACTACTCAAAATACTGTATAAACCAGGCTCATGTCATCATTACCTGCTGAGTGGAGGACCTTTCATCTCTAACATCTCTGTGGGAAGCAAAAGACTGATCCCTGAGATCTTGCATGTTGTCCTGTAGTTCTGCTCAGCCCTGTAAAGGTAAAGTGTTAACATCAGTTATAACTCTAATCATTTTATTGTCCATGAGCATACTGAATGCACTTTTAACATAGAAACAAGAAAACAAAGAAACTAAAATGAATAATAAAAATTATTTCCGTTATTCTTCCCACACCAAAATATTGGCCAGCTGATAAGAAAATAATGCACTAAATACAGCAACAAACTGAGAAATCATTAAACTATTTTGCATTTAAAATTATTCCTTTTGAGACAGATAAAACGTTATGGGACGTGAAATTCTAAACACATGTACTAATGCAGACTGACTTTAATTTGCGATTAGTTTTATAAAAATATACAGTATAGTAACACAAATTTAAGAATCAACATTTCATCCTCCAGCTTCCTCCTCCTCTGCAGCTGAGAGCTGAACCTAATGCAGGTATTTGTCTTTCTTCTTTTTTTTTTAATGAAGCAAATATAACAAACAATGTCAATGTCAATGTCAATTTTATTTATATAGCACATAAAAACAACCGAAGTTGACCAAAGTGCTTTACAGTTAAAAAATAAAAAATAAAAAATAAAAACAGTAAAATGCATCTAGTGCCACTAAACATAATAAAGCTATCAGTAAATGCAACAACAATAAAATCTGCTCAAAATTTGATCTCACATTCTGCGAGGATCAAATGCCAAGTAAAAGAGATGAGTCTTAAGTGAAGATTTAAAAGTGTCAACAGTCTGATTATAAAACTAATTCTCAAACACCACAAGAAATAACAGCATAACTTGTTATGCTGTTATTTCTTACACAATGAAATAAAAAAAGACAAGTTACCAGGGGGAAAAAAATAAAATAAAAAAATAGCTTAAAAATATTGTATTTCAGCCTGACATTTTCAGACAAGTGTTCTTCTTTTTTTTATTATTATTATTAAACCGGCAAAACGATATAAAAGTGCAAAAAATGTGCAAATGAACACTTAATGCATGTGAAACTCTCTAACCTCACAGCAGCCTAGCTAGCTAGCTAGCTCAGCTATAGGCTGCTGGTGATGTGTTATGATCGTAAACATTAAACATGAAATCGTTGCAGACTTCATTCTGATACTTACTTTTTATTTCCATCTGTGCCTGGTACTTCTTGGAATTTCTGCTTTGTAATCCTCCAAATATCTTTGATAAGGTCCTCGACGTTTCGCCATGTTATTTCCGATGAGCTAACAGCTACCTTCTTTGTTGTTCTCGGTTTTAAAATATCGCGTGACTTTAACTTTCACTTCTCGTTCATGTGACCGCCTCCCTCCCCGGCAGCCAATAGGGAACCAAATTTCAAATTTCCCGCACATTTTCCTGCGTCTTCTTTTTCTCACAGCGAGGAGGACAAACAAACAAACAAGTCTCATCGTCGGAAAAAGCGTTTTTAGGATTGGCTTCACAAAATGGCATTTGCCATTTATTACTTCAAGGACAAGACTGTGGAAGTTGGGAAGACTTTGTGGATTACTGAGGACCAGCGACGATGTCCAAAATCAATAACTCAGTGCCCTGATTTATGAAGATGGATGGATGGATGTAAAATGAAGGCAGAAAAAAGTCAGATCCTCCTGCCTATTTTCCAGCAAAGGTTTTATTGTTTGGTGGTAAGTTGTGGAATGTCTGCTTTCTTGATAGCACTTTTTTTCCTCTTGCATGTGTTCGGTATCGCTTTTGGAATTTGTCAGTCAAGCTTTTTTTAATGTGATGTTTGTTACACAGATAACTACAGTGATCTCTGCAAGAAGAGACAAGCATTTATAGAAGGGGAAGATATCTGGCAAGAAACACCAAAGAGAAAGTGTAAGCCAAACAACAAGTGGAAAGATGTGGAACAGGAAGATCATGAAGTTCAACCAAAGAAGGTAGCTTCATCAATAAATATTCTGTTTCAGAACTGAAGTAGAAAAAGTGCAGTGAAAATACAAATCTAAAATAAATTCTAATTTTGACAGAAAAAAATAAGAGCAACCAGTACAGAAACAGAATCGGCGAACCGTATAAATGAGCTGAAGAGGCAACTGGAAAACAAGACTTCAGAGGTAAAAATATTAACTATATTAACTATATTTTAACTTTGAGTTGATGCAATAACCTGTGTGAGTTATGCTGCCACATGATTCTTTTTTGTTGTTGTTTGTTGTTTTGTCCTGTAGATGTGTACCAGTAACTCCAATGAGGCATCATCAGACGAGGAGCAGCTGCCCAGAAGCTGGAGTGTGGCACAGGACAAAATAGAAAGGCTTCAGGCAGAAATTAAGAGACGACCGTGTGGATGAAATGTTAGATGCCATGAGAGGTAATTTCTTGAAAGTAATTTAAGTGAATGATAAGACTTTTTTAAAACTGTGGAAAATGGAGAACACCTTGGTTGAATGTTCTATTTGCCTTATTCAATGTCCTCCTACTTCCTGTTCCTCCTTAATTAGTTCAGCTCTTCAATGCACAAATGACTAATGTAATCTTTATTTTTAATGGTCTCAAAACACAGTAGTGACAGTTTTTGTTCCTTTGTCCCCTGTTTTTATGTTTTTTTACAGAGCTTCCAGCTGTTGTGAAACAGCTGAAAGATGTGCTCAGTCAGATCTCAGCTCCTGCATCCAACCAGTCAACACCCACACCATCTGTACAGTCACCAGTTGCTCCATATCTTCAAGTGCCGTCTGACCCGGATGACATGGTAATAACCTCTGAATGCATGGATACTGTATGTTATTGATCCATGTAGAGAATAATTTGAAATACAATTTCCTTCTACAACTTTTGATTACACACAAACTAGAAAGAAAATGCCATTAATGATGGATAATTCGGAAATAAAATTATGCCCCCAGATGATGGTATAAATCAATAGAATATAGGCTTAGACATATTCAATGCATTGATGAATATATACTTTATATTTCCAAATACGGTACTGTAAATGTGTAATCATTATTTGGAATGGATAATGACATTCATATGTTTTTAGGTGCATCTTGTGCCAGACCATGATGTGCAAGTCCCAAGACGAAAGCTAAGGTCTCTACGAACTACAAACTCAGCTGTGTTTGTTGGAGATCTCGCTGTGCTAGTCCACGGTAGAGAAGTGTTGTCCAGTTCCAGTTTGACTGGGAGGCAGTCAGGGGCCCATAAAGATCTGGAGTCAAAGCCACCATTGGACAACACATTGCTTGACGCTATACTTGGTGAGTGCATATAATGTTGGACAAGAATCATTCTAAAATTAATTCCTACCGTTTTCTCCTTTTTATGAATAATGTTCCATGAGATTCTCTGATCAGGTTAATGCGTATTGCGATACAATCACCTATAAATATCAATCACTAACATATTGATTGAATTGGATTTGAGCACTACAGGCTACATGATTTGGGAAAACTGAGTCATAAAACCAACTTAAGTTAGATATAAAACTGTTTTACCTTTCTTTTTCAAGGGAAGAATTAAGATAATTTGCAGCACAATGCAGCAACTATTCAGACAAAAAGTAAAGCACTTAAAGGAGCTGTATGTAACTTTTCTAACAATATATTTTTAACATATTTCTTCACTCTGTCACTACCTCCTGACATACCCGGTACTGATTTTAGACAAGTAACTAGTCTCTGAAAAAACTATTGTCCCCTTGCTTCTCTGAAAGCATTTCTAAAAAGCCACAGTGACCCGCCGTTAACCAGCCAATAAAAACAGAGTTTGTAACCAGCCAATAAAAACAGAGCTTGAATTCGAATCAGCCAATAAAAACAGAGCTTGAATTTGAATTTCAGCAGAGCAAGGGGTAACAGAGCCATATGGCTCTGAGGGGAAGGGACCAGAAACGTGTCTCTGTTCAAAATTTTCCTAAGTTCCAGCGTGTTCCAGAAATTACATACTGAACCTTTAAATTTACCAGCTATTACTAACACAATCTTTTACAGATTAGAAACATTAACACTCTACACAGGCTAAATTGTGCAACAGGTCAAACAAAATTCAAAACATTGCGTAAATCAAATATTAAATGAAGTTTTCAATAAAATTCAAATGCAGGTAGATATTAAGTTATTAAATAAAATATCGGAGACCACAACTTAGTTTCGTGTTATTGTTGTTCTTCTGTTTCTGCTGACTTAGAGCTGGTGCTAATTATTGACTGATGCCTGTACATGTTTTATCATAAATGCTTTAACTGGAATGTAATTGTTCTATAATTCTTTCGTCTTTGATAATTGTTGAACAGCACCTTGTGAATTTCATTTCTGCGAAAGGCACTCTATAAATAAACTTTTACTTACTAATAATACGGTAATTACCGAATAATAATAATATTTATACATTTATTGTGCATCACTCGTGAAAGCAAGAGATTTATTTTAAGGAGATGTTTGATGTCATAGTAACTATGCTGAAACAATGGTATAACATTAGAGTAATTTTTTTGTGTGTCTTTTTTCATTCAGTCTACACCAACGCAAAGTTCCCTGACACCACCATGCAGGATGTGAGAAGAATCATAAGGAAGAAATGCAACAACATAAACTATGTCAAGAAACAAAATGAAAAGAAGAACTAATCCAGTAAGAATGTTTTTTTTTCTCTTTTTTTTTTTTTTTTTGTTGAAAGAAGTGAATTTTTTTTTTCCGGGTGTTCCGGATGTGCAATTTTTCCAAAGATGCGCAATTGCCTTAACCCGAAAAGGAAGGACTTCAATTTCCAGTTGGAGTGTACCTTACTGTATTGCTTATTTTTTCAAGCAAATGCACGTTTTGCTGTTGACTTTGTTTTGTTTACATTTGGACATTTAAGTTAAATGTGCACCTTTACATTTCAATTTTTAAAGCTGTGAAGTGGTTTGTTTTTTATATTGTTCCACTATAGACATTGTTTTTTAACTGAATTTTAATGCTATATAAAAAGACTGAAGTTATCAGGATTTTGTCTTGTGACTTTGTGAACACATTACAGTGTAGTCTGGGTTATCTTTAGGAAGTAAATTTTAGCTAATTTTAGCTAGTATTCAACAAGGAATTGCTAAGCAAACTTACAAGTGTAACCTTACATTTAAAATGACATGGTATTAGTTTTAGAAATTCTAAAAAGTGAAATGTGGACTACAACTAGTGCAATGGCAGTATACAAAATAGTATACTTTAAGTATACTTCAACAAACTAGAGTATGACCTAGAAGTATATAACTAGTGCAATGGCAGTATACAAAATAGTATACTTTAAGTATACTTCAACAAACTAGAGTATGACCTAGAAGTATATAACTAGTGCAATGGCAGTATACAAAGTAGTATACTTTAAGTATACTTCAACAAACTAGATTATGACCTACAAGTATATAACTAGTGCAATGGCAGTATACAAAATAGTATACTTTAAGTATACTTCAACAAACTGGATTATGACCTAGAAGTATATAACTAGTGCAATGGCAGTATACAAAATAGTATACTTTAAGTATACTTCAACAAACTAGATTATGACCTACAAGTATATAACTAGTGCAACGGCAGTATACAAAATAGTATACTTTAAGTATACTTCAACAAACTAGATTATGACCTACAAGTATATAACTAGTGCAACGGCAGTATACAAAATAGTATACTTTAAGTATACTTCAACAAACTTGATTATGACCTACAAGTATATAACTAGTGCAACGGCAGTATATAAAAAGTATACTTGTTGTACACTTAAAGTATACTTAAGAAAACCGAATTATAAACTAGAAGTATATAAGGAAGTATACTCAAAGTATACTTTTTATAAACTAAAAGTGTCCCAAATCAGTCCGAAGAGGTATTAAAAAAGTATACTTGTAGTATACTACAAGTACATAGTGTGGAGTATACTTGATATACTTATACTTATACTCAAGTATACTTAAAAAAGTGAACTTTAAGTATACTTCTTTTTGCTAAGGGGTCAGATAAATTCTTCACCCACTTCTCTGTCTCCCTGGCATGTAACTGTGTATCGGAGTGTTGTCTTACACTGAATGTGTTGTTATTGGAATTGTGATGGTGTTGACGAGTTATCAGTAAGTTAAATTTGTTTTGTTGTCGAGTCTTGGACTTGACATGCTGTGCTAGCGTGTCTGATCTGTACAGTCCATCACTTGCTGAAGTGTGGTCTGATCTAGGAACGTTGTTAGTTTTTGTTTAAAGGTTCAGTATGTAGTTTTGTAGTGCAGTCTGTAACTTTTCTAACAATATATTTTTAACATATTTCTTCACTCTGTCACTGACAGACTGATGTTAGACAAAGTAATCTCTGAAAAAATGTCCCCTTGCTTCTCTATCAGCATTTATAAAAACACAGAGTGACCCGTCCTTAACCAGCTAATAAAAACGGAGCTTCTCACTCCTCACGCTCCTAACCCACGCCCCCCACCCCCCGTCAGCCCGCAGTGGCCGCGGCACGTTCTCGGGTAGTGGTGACGTACTTCCGTTAAAATGCGGGACATACATTGCACTTCCGGTTCTGGTCGACAGCAGTTGTTGTTAGCGGTAGCTTCTAGAACTAGACCATGTAAAAGACACAAAAGGTAAATTATCTGCGAGCTACTGGTACAACAAGAGAGATTTGTTGTGTGCCGTTGTGTCCAGTGAATAGCAGGTACAATAGAGCGCTTAGTTTTTTATATTTTAATGCCAGAGTTCGTGGCTAACCGAGTTAGCCTTAAAGCTAACACTCGGTTGTAGCTGGCGTTTTAAACCTCAGAATATTCAAGAGCCAGCATCAAACAGTGGTTAAAAATGAGCTGTACCTGCATTGTTCCAGTGGAATAATTCTCCCTTCCATGACCGGGGCTTTGGGAGAAGCAGCAAAGAGGACAGCGAGGAGGAGAACACAGCTGCAGCTCAGTAAGAAACATGAATATGACTCGACTCCACATCCTGCACTTGTAGATTTAATGTTGGAGTCATGAGTGATTTAATAAAAGTTTGTAACTACATACTTTTAAAATAATATTCAGATTTTAACAGTTTTCTAATCTGTAAATATGTTTGTAAACTCCTAGTAACTTCAGGGCTGTTACACCTCTGAAATATTCTCTGCTGTTTCCTTTAATATGAAACCAGAACTGTTTCACTTCAATTAAACTTTTATTTCCTGAGATGTAATTATTTATTTTAAAGCATAACTCTCATAAAGAGTTCTCTGTTTGGTTTTTTATGTTATGTACCGGGTAAATATGAACACTTTTTTTTTTTTTCCAGGTTTGCATCATCTGACCTCCTGATGTGTTTCTGGCCCATGACTGCGCTGTTCTGTTATCCATGGTCAGTGTTCACCAAGAACTGAGAGGAACTCCCCATCAAGTTCAAGTTGTGTTTATTTGTCATATACAGTTTAGCTTAGAGTTAACTTAACAGTACAATGAAATGCTCAGGATGAGAAGATCCGATTTGAGTTGCTAAAAATCAAAGAACAAACAATCCTAAAAGCATGCAAAGTGACAAAGTAATTATAATATTCACAAAGTCCTGAAGAGAGACAGTAAACATGGCTGGATACAACGATGCTGCAGGATGAATTTGAATGAACTACTGCAAGTATTTCAAGCTAGTAATATAAGCTAACATGCACATACAGTTTTATATATATATATATATATATATATATACACATATATATATTACATATATGCATATATATTAATGTTGTAAACTGACAGCAAAACAGGCTAAACTCAATAAATTATCAATACTGTATAGGACAAGGAAAAACAATAAAATAAAAAAACAACATAAAGGGCTAGGACATTGATACTTTTACCTGTATATTCTTTATTGTATATGAACTGCATGAGTTCTGTGCTTAAAGAAAACACAAGCACACAACTTCAAATTTGAGCAAAATACATTTGTTTTAAAAAAATGTCCTGAATAGATAATTTAACTGCATTCTTGTTAGTTGCGAGCACCTTGTAAGCATCTCACCACTAAGCCCTAACTGGTTTGACAAATCTTTTTTATTAATTACTTTTTCAATCATTGTTTGATCTAAACACCCTGCCAAGAACACATAAGGAGTGCAGCAAGTTTCTCTACCAAGCAGTGCACATCCCAGATGGGCATCAAAACAAGTCACACTTCAGCTCATAATTGCATAATTGGAGCTTCTTGTTTTGTTAGGGATGATAAAGTTGCAGAGGGACGATGGGTGTTCAAATTCAGAGTCAGAGACTCTGAATTCAAGTGGAAAATTCAAGTGAATTTCCAAAATTCAAAGTGAAATATTCAAAGTGAAATTCAAAGTGAAATTCAAGTGAAAATTCAAAGTGAAATTCAAGTAGAAATTCAAGTGAAATTCAAGTGGAAATTCAAGTGGCTGAACAGAAATAAAGAGGCGGAGAAAAGAAAATTGAATAAACCTTACAGTGTTGTTTTGGCATTATAGCTAAGCTAAATTGTTATGTATGTTTTTGTTTTCGTTGAGACATTCAACAAAAAAATTCAACAGCAAAAATTGATTTTTTTCAAGGTTTGAAATTTGATCGTAAATGCACTGCAGAAACATTAGAATAAACAGTGGTTCATATGTACTTTGACATAGTATTGCTTGAATGTATGCTATATCATATGCTATATGCTATAAGCAAATGTGATAAGTAATTGTGGTATATATAGTATATATGCTATATATGCTATTGTATGCTATATGACCCAAGAACCAACTTTTGCTGCAATGTACAAATTATCAGGTTTTAGTCATGTGGATGACATAAAAACATAAACATAGTACCTTTCAAATATTAATTTGATGGGGGGCGGGGGGCTTTTTAACATTATTATTACATCTAAGGGCATTCTCTATACAGGTAAATATATTATTGTGATAAATGGAAAAGTATAGATGTCAAGTCAGGTAAACGTTTCAGAAAACACATGATAAGAGCAAAGTCCAAGTAATAAAAACAAACACAGATGGTTCCCTTATCAGTCATGTCACTCGGTGCAACATAAATGCTATGGGAATTGCGCCCCCGCGCGATTACCTGAAGGAATACAATCACGCCTTTACGGCAGGGGCGTCAGCGTCACGCCAGAGACCCCGCCCTCTGGGTATTTAAGGCGCTGACGCCCATCCATCGTTCTCTATTTGCCCTTCACCTCGCTTAAACCTGAACTTTCTCTTCGCGGGACTTCTCTGTTGCTTCATCGCTCGACCAGAGGTGAGCTTGCTCCCTACACAGGGCGTACAGAGAATTATTCCTGCGTACTGCTGGGCTAGCGAAAGCTAGTCCGGCACATTTTTCCCTAACCCCGAAGTTTTTTCTTCTCCTCTTTCCGCAGACTGCTTCGCTCGACGGCGCTAACTGCGTCACACCGCTACCTCTGCTAATTCGTAGCAGGCTAGCCAGCGAAAGCGACGCAACGGAGGAGACGTCTCAAATAAAAAGAAAAAGATTTTGGAAGGACTCGCTCGTCTTATCTCGGACATGCCTCCGGAGAAAGGAAAGCGAAAGACAAGACTTCCGAAAAAGACCAGCAGGACGGCGAGCCCAACCTCGCGCGCCTGCCCCAGCGGCTGCGGTTTTTCCCTCTCGGCGATGGACACCCATGAGGCCTGTCCTGTCTGCCTGGGAATGTTGAACGCCAAGATGGCGTTGGACGCGCCCGACTCTTGCCCACACTGCAGCCAGATGCTGGAGGCGGTGAGGAGGCACCGGGCGGACTTCGTCGCCAAGGCCATAGGCTCTGCTGCAGCGCCAGAAGACCCGGACACTACTGAGCCTCTCACTCCCACGCCGGAGCTCGAGAGCATGGCTCTGGATGACAGTACCAGAGTCGAATGGGGCGACAGCCCAGATGTGCTGGCTCCCATGGTGGACTTGACAGCCGAATTTGACACTCGAGGCATGATGAACAAGGACGAGATCTCAATTTCAGCCTCAGGTGAATTTTCTGTGGATGACGCCGACGTTGAATACGAGAAACAGGGAGAAGACCTCTCCCGCATCCCGGCGCCTGTGCTCACGGAGACTGACGTTTCCATCCCTGCTCTGTTCGACTTATGTCACAGAGTAGCGGACGCGCTGCAGATCCCATGGCTGGAGCCTCCACCTCGACAACAGGTCACGAGGTTGGCAGGAAATTATTTTTATTCAAAGCAGCAGGCCGCCACGAGGCAAAGGATGCCCATCTTTCCAGATTTCCTCACAGAGCTGACTCGCACCTGGGCTCAGCCCAGAGCTCCCATGCTGCTCCCGCTCTCGCAGTTCCTCGACGTGGATGGGATGGATGAAGTGGGTATAGCCAATGTGCCTCAAATGGAAGACACGCTGGCGTCTCATCTGGCTCCCAAGTCATCCGGGACAAAACCAACTCTCCCCAGCAAAGCCTGTCGAGCCTCGGCTTCTCTGCTTGAGAAATGCTGCAGAGCTCAGGGCCTCGCGGCACGTGCAATGAACGCATCCGCCATGATGCAAGCGTACCTGGCTGAAAAACTGCAGGAGCTCCAGGTAACGACAGACAAGCAAGCTGCCGCCGACCTGTTGGATGAAGCCCGCAGGGCAACAGACTTTGTGCTCCGCATGATGGGGACAGCAGCTGTTGCACAAGGTAGAGGAATGGCTGAGGTGGTCATCTCACAACGCCATCTGTGGATGACACTAACTGACCTCCCGGAGGGACAAAGGATTCCTTTTCTCCACCATTCGATAGAACCGACGGGACTGTTTGGAAAAGCTATGGATCGAATTCAAACCAGGCTGGACCAGAGGCGCAAACAGGCTGAGGCTCTCCGGGGAGGCATCCCCAAAAGAGCCCCCCCCAAGGAGTCAGCTGCAGCCTCGACACCACTCAACCACACGTGCCCCACCGCAAAAGCGGCCGAGCACCGGCAGAGACCACCGTCGGGCCCACCTCGGACCGAACACGCCTGGAGTAAAAACAGATTTGTTCCCCGCCAGGCGGTCCGACACAGGGCCTCCTCGGCGAATCGGGACACCAGACAGAAGTGTGCCTGATGAACCAGGCCCGCTCCTTGACTTTACAGGATCACCCGCCCACGTGGTACGGGAAATGACCTTTTCACGTCCAGACTTTGTTTGTAGCACGGTACAAAAAGCTGGTGACTTTGTTTCATGCACGAATCATGTCTTCTCTGCTGTGAGTGACATAAAGTCAAATATGTCGTTACACATAAGCACGAATAAAGCTAAAAAAACAGTTCCTCTCTGTTTTCTTGACTAAAAAAAAAACAACGACAAACACAGTGACATCAGTAACACGTTCCCCTCTATTCTTCCAGGCGATATAAAGGGTGAGGACCATCATTTCCCCCTCCCTCGCGGCTCACGGGGTGTTAGCCTAATCAATAAACCCCAGCAGGGTGCCTTGGGTCTGTCTGCAACAGACAAGCCCAGAGGCGCCTGCAAGCAGGCCTGTCAGTCCTCACAGAGATAGGTGAGGCGGGTCACGTGTTCCAGTCTCGCTCCGTTGTAAACCACGGGGCCGGCAATACACAAATCAGACAAACCCGTGACATGTCCGCGCTCCAGGGGTGCGCGCCGACAGGATCTGATAACCCACCTTCCTGGCCACCTATTCAATGGATGCCAGTAAGTGACGGGGGTCAAGGCAGAAACCCGCAGGCCAACACCAGTATCACACGTTCACAAAGACAGTTGTGATGAAACTGCAGCGTATGTAAACACTTAGCCTGGCCCTCGCCTTCCTACGCAGATCCGCTCAATTCTCATTTCCCTTCACTGCTCCGTCTGGGACTTCTCCCATAGACAAGGATTTCGCCGGCAGATTTTTGACCGGACCAATCAGAGAACAGAAGGCGGAGTTTCCGGACCAATCAGAGAACAGAAGGCTGAGTTTTGAACAACGTCGATTTCATGCGCAGTTTGCCCTGCTCAAAATGGCTGCCTGCACGTAGGAATTTACAAAAAAACACGGTTAAAAAAACTATAATTTCTTTGCTGAGAAAAAAAATATTTCTTACCTGACGTTATAGCAGAAGGGTTCCTGAGCTTAACCGTTCCTAAATCAATTCACGAAATGGTCAAATCTGCTAGATTTAAATTGTTTTGGTTTGACTTTTTCCAGCCTTGGGGCCCTACGAAAATAAATTATTAAAAAAAATGAATTTTATCTCAAATGTTTCATCCAGGCCAACAGTCAGTAAATTAAAGCCATAAAATTACACACTGGTAGCAGAAAAAAAATCCACCAAGTGGTTTCTGAGCTGTTTATCTGAACAGTTAGCCTGGCCCTTGCCAGGCTAACTGGACTGGACAGGCTAATGTGAAGTATGTTGCAGCTCCGCGCAACATACGTCGCAGCCAAACGTTAACGATTGGGTAACCTCAGCAGAGGCCACGCCTCCAGCAAGAATTGGTTCTCTATAAAGTCCAGACCCTAGTACGAAGCGAAGGGAAGGACAAGGGTCTGGTTTTAACAAGGCTAGTAAACACAGTGCAGAACAGAAATCGCACCAGGGCTAAATCAGACTCCTCTTCCCTTTAATCGAAGAGGACTGAACTTTCTGTCACCAACCAATCTAAAGTCTGCTCAACACAAAGGACCATCTCGAACAGCTCCACATCCTCATGCTGAAGATGTCCCCTTATCCTCAGTGGGCGACACGCCATGCTCAAGCAGTGATCCTTCAGCGTGTGATCGCGCTCGCTGTACTGACTCAGCTCTGCTCTTAAACGACACCCCCCCACCGGGTGAAACATAGCTCCCCGTAGGTTCGTCAGGCTCCAGGGCTCTGATGAGGCCGGAGACCAGTAAACCAGACCCAACCAGGAAACGGGCTGGAGTCAGGAGATCTGCTCGTATACAAAAATTGCAACCCCTCCGAACCATGACTCTCAACAAAAAGAGGAAAAACAGACATTCTGTTCCGCTTTAGTCTAATAATGACAGCAGATTGCCTCTGCCTCCAAACACTCTCGATCAGAGTAGTATGGCGGTACATCTGCAGGAAGGCCCTCTCCCTAACGTGGTTGGCCTTCAAGGGAACGCAGAAATCAGGGCCCTTGAGGGAGAGCTGGTTCCACCACCTGCTCCTCTCCAGGAACCCTCCATGTCACCAGAAGGAACAGTCTCACCACTTAGGCTGAGAACTGTGGCTAATTTTACCTTGGTGGCGGAGAGGAACAAACTGGTGGCCTTAGGCCTGCCTGAGAACGTGGTAAATTCATTCATTCATTCAACCTTTATTTATACAGGCTACCATTCAATACCATTCAATACCATTCAAAACGCACGAGCTGTGTCAACACAGTCTCTCTACGCCCGGAAACGGCATATTTTTTAAGCTTGGTGCACGGAAAGAAATATTATTTCTATTATTTCTATTATTTCATGTGACTTGGCCCAGCTCCTCACCTTTCTTCAGGACCTGCTGTAGAAAGGTCATTCTTTCTCAACCATTAAGGTGTTTTTATCAGCTATTTCAGCTTGTCACGAGGGCTGGGGGAGCAGGACGCCTGGCGCACACCGCTCATAACAAGGTTTATGAAAGGCGTGCTAAGGAAGAGACCCCCCAGCAGGATCTTGACCCCTGGATGGGATCTTACTCTGGTCTTGGGGCCCCGCCCTCTGTGTATTTAAGGCGCTGACACCCCTGCCGTAAAGGCGTGATTGTATTCCTTCAGGTAATCGCGCGGGGGCGCAATTCCCATAGCATTTATGTTGCACCTCGTTCCCTTCCTTCAGGGAACATGAGTTATGGTGCATAACTTTCAGTTTAATTGAGTCTTATGAAGAACTGTATTACAAACTTGGGACTTTAAAATAATGTAGCTTGAACTTAATAATTTAGGATTACATACAGATATATAATAGTTTAAAATGATGCAATAAATATAAACGTTATTTTTTTAAACACATGTAATCAAAATCAGTGAGTATTCAGGATGAGTGTTTCTAGTGATGCATTTTGAAAGGGAAGAAAAGTTGAAACTGGAGAAGAACGTAAAAAATAAAATGCTGAATGTCAAGTGAAGCATTAAAGAACAAAGTGTCCCATCATCTGTCTCAAATCTCTGATATGATGAGCTGAAATCATAAAGTTCCTTCTAGAACAAGTCACTCTCTGAGCTTCTTCATTCTTTAAGTGTCAGGAGACATAGACGCCTTGAGTTCTTGTGAGAGGTTATTATTTTTACTAGGGATGCACCGATCCACATTTCTCACTTCCGATCCGATACCGATACTTATTAACTCAGTATCGGCCGATACCGATACTTTCCCGATCCGATACTGTTCAGGTATTTGACTCTGTATAATGAAACTTTTGCACCCAAACTATTCATTTTAACATTGTGTGAGATAAACCCAATGAAGACACTCTTAAGCCTTACAATAGGGAACCCCCCTATTGTAAGGCTTAAGAGTGTCTTCATTGGGTTTATCTCACACAATGTTAAGAAGGGCAGTCACAGAATGTGATTGAACACAAGTGCTCTTTGAAGCTGGATCGGAAAAGTATCGGCAGGTTTGATCCGATACCCGATACTTAAATAATGCTGGTATCGGATACCGATACCGATACTGGATCGGATCGGCCCCATCCCTAATTTTTACGTTACAATTTTTTATGATATTTAAAAGTATCATCTAAAAGATTTTGTGACTGAAGAATGTCCAACATTTTTTTCACTTGTGCTAAAGTTTGCACAATTAATCATACGTAAACTGAGCGTAGGTTTAATCTGTCAAACAGGGACCAGTGTGCTGTCACCAACAGATCTGGTAAATCATCTATGCAAGGGGTTTGTGTTTGCAGAATACAAATCATGTAATCTGGTAAACAATATAAATTAACTATACATCACAATTTAGTCTTTTATGCACAATTGCTTCCTTGATCCAAATATAGAGAATTTATCTTGCTGATAAGTTGTCTTTCTAAAAAAATATACAGTATACGTTTTAGACTCAGTACATGTCAAGAGGGAAGAAACATTTTCAAATAAATTGATGGCTATATATAAACTTTTTGTTCCTTTATTTCCTTTTTTCTTCTTTTGTTTCCGTCTTCAGTGCTAAAACACAGAAATGGACAGTTTGCAGGATCCTTGTCAGTCTTTTGAGGAGCTGCTGAATATTTTTGCATAATCTAAAAAAGCTAAATCTGGTCCTCTGGACATTCAAAAAAACAAAAACAAAAACAATGCAGACCCCTGCACTAAGTCATAAAGTCATAAGTTTTCAAAACAAAACATTTGAATGTTCAGAGGACCAGACTTAGCTTTTTTAGATTTTTCTACCTGGATTATTGCGCATGCATCAGGGCTTTTCGCATAATATTTTCATGTTGCTGCTGCTGTATTTTAGATTTTGAACTTGTGGTTAAATATCAAGTTGTTTCTTTGCAGCTATGTATGGTGGCCATGTAGCTATGAGTGAGAAACCACTTTGGTCAATTTGAGTGCCTTATCTGTGTAATATATTTGATATATTGTTTTTATTATATACAATAATAGTAACTATACATAGGCCTGTCACAATAACAAATTTGGCTGGGCGATTAATTGTCTCAGAAATTATTGTGATAAATGATAATATTGTTTGAAATTTGACCATAATTAGTCATGTAAAATTTAAGAATAAATGTTAGTCAAATGTTAATTTTTGTGTGTAGTACCTTTGTTTGATCACTGGATGGCAGTATAAGACTGTTTGAACTGAAAGATGGATAGTGAGGGAGCAAGCAGCGTGTATCTATAAGAACATGGGAGAGAGGCCCTCTCAACATGACATGGGCTGTCTCTCATTCCTGTTTTTCAGTTCTCAAAATAGCAGCCGCTCGGTGTAGTTTGAACTCTTTAGCATAACATTAGTCACGCAAAGCTTTTAATAAAAACGCAGTAAACAAGTTCTCAGCTTCTTTTCGCAAAGAAAAACAACTTTTTACACAACGGGTTTCAACCGTGAATTTTGGAGCTTTGACAAGCCAGAGGTTGTTCTCCAAGGTCGACCTGTTAGCTTAGCTCATAGCTTAGCTTCTCAGCTTAGCTGCTTTTAACCATCCAAAAACGCGATTTCGGATGGTTAAAATGGATTTTAAAGAGAAAGAGAAGGGTCGATGAAGAACACCAAAGTTGAGCCTTTTGTCATCCAGTGTCTTCAGTAGAAAGAGAGAGACACAAAGAAATGATAAAGCTGATAAATGAAAATGGGGTTGATAATTATCATTTATCATGTGATTAATTGATTTATTGTTTATTGCGACAGGCCTAACTAAACAATACAATATAATATTAATAATAAGGTGTTATGTATTGTCATCGTTGTATGTTCCCGTACACTGGCAAAATTGGCTCTCTGTATTTAACCCATCCACCACGAGGCGGGGTGGTGGGCGACCTTTGGGGGTGCCCGGGGAGCAGCTGGGGATGGGGTGTCCTGCTCAGAGACACCACGAGGGGTGCAATGACTGGGGATTGAGCCCCGGACCTCCGGGTCCTGGATCGGCTGTCCTGCCCCTAGTCCATCTCGGCCCCCACACATATGCAGTCATTCATAAAACTGGGTACTAATGGCTTCACACAAGCATATAAAAAAAATACTTGTTTGAATTTGACAACAAGTGTAAAACAAAATAATACAAAAATTACTGACTGTAAATTGGAAAGCTAAGATTCTAATCAACCAATTAAAAAAAACACACACACACAACAAAATATGTTTAAAGAGGAGATTTAAAAGATAACTTTGTGCTGAGCTGATATTCTCAGGCATTGTAGAAGCTTTGACCACAAACACAGACTCAACGTTAGATTACGGCTGCATCCCTGAAACAAATAAAAGTTTCCTGCATGAGGATCTTGTTCTTCATTCAGTCTGCTGATACGTTGGTTGGTTGGTTGGTGTACCAGCTCAATGACATCATCCATCTAACCCAACTGCAGACAGAGGCTTTTTTTTTGTAATTTAATGAATGATTTTGTATGTGACACATTGAAAACTACACTTTTTGTCAATACCTAAAGGTTCTCACTGACGTTATTAAAAACATACATCCAACAAGTTGCACAGCTTGACCACTCAAAGCTACAACTGAGCATAATTCTGCTGGTTCACAGGTTGTGAGCATGTTTTTTTTGTCATTAGCCGGTGCCTCAGCATCGACATGTATGACTACATCAAACTATTACAAAATCGAACTGAGAGAAAAATAATAAAGAGGGAAATAAGGAGGTAAGCTATAAAGCAGGGATCTGCAACCTTTATGATCAAAAGAGCCATTTCTGCCCCTTTGTTCACTAAATTAAACGTGTCTGGAGCCACAAAACCTGTGACAACTGTGATTCGGAACTGGTGGCCCGAGGACCACTTTAACCTAAGACCCGAGCTCTTGCATGACATGCATTATTAATTCCTACAATGTCCACATATGTGGATTCCAGGTCATAGGAGGCTAAGTTTGTTGGAGGACACTTTTCTGGCCAGTAAGGTGGTTGGGAAGGGAGTTTTCTGGCCATTGTAAACATGAAATTTTGATTTTTAACATTTATTTATATTTTTACATTTTAAGACAAAATAAAAAAATCTAGATTCTTTCAAAGAATGCAAAATATGTTCTTTCCCAGTTTAAAATAAAAAATATATATATAACAATGAACTATGCAGGTAGTAAAAAAATTAATTGTGGAAAAATTAAGTATTGTACGTTGAATAAATAAAGTTAAAGTATGTTTTACTCCTGTTGGTTCTAGTATTCATAGTTGCAAAGGAAATGACAGAAAAACTGATAAAATGAGCCCTTTTTGTTGTTATAGGAACCAATAAAATTCATTTTAAAGTTAGTTTTGACCAAAGCTTGAAAGAGCTGCTGCAGAGGGGCCAAAGAGCCGCATGTGGCTCCAGAGCCGCAGGTTGCAGACCCCTGCTATAAAGCAAGGCATTAATTAGGGTCATCGTCCTGTCGCCGTAAAATAACTTACTGAGTCAAAGCAACTTGAGCTAACATTCCCTCCTTCACCTCAGTGTAACACACAAAGATAAATAAATAAAATATGCACTTTCAACAGAAGCTTCTGGCACAATGGTGATAAAAAAGTGACATCTCAGAGAAATGCAGTCTTCTGTAGGCGCTGTACTTGAAGGATTAAAAAATGATTTATTGAAGGAAGTTGTGCTTCTCTCTCACCTGATCTCGAGTGCAATTTTAGCAATAACGGTACAATCACATGAGTATAGAAGGGGCAAATAGCACTATTTATGTGCAAAGGTAAGATTGATAGGAGTGTAAGAAAGTGTGTTCAATCAAAACACAAGGACTGTAAGTGGTTTCTTATAAACCAAAGTGATAATTCACATGTAAGAGGTTCATAGAGAACAAGGTGTCTGTGTGCAAGGTTGTGCATGTACACTGTGTATAAATCCAGGTGTCCTTCCATCAAACAGCATGTTCAGTATAAACAGTGAGCCTGCGAGGCCAGTATATTTTTCAGGCTAAGTTTACTATCTGTTGTTTACAGAAAGGCTGACTGGGGGATGTGGGGTGTGGGGGTTACAATTACACAAGAACTGCTTCGCTCATCATTATCAAACCTCTCACACTTGTCATAAGTTGACACCCAGCAACAGAATCAGCTAGGAGTAAACAGAAATCCACACCACTCTTGGTGAGCTATGAGCACTTCTAAAGTAATGGTTTTACTGACAACGTTCCACTGATGATTACTGACGTTCTAGATTTCTCTAACAATAAGAAAGTCAAACTGAGTCTGAAATTTTTGGTTTATAATAATGTTTATGGCATTATAGTTCATCGTAAATGTTGACCTTCAGGGTCAAGCAACAATGTGGCACAGCAGAAACGAGAGCTGGGATGAGTCCGATCCTCTTAAGTCAGAGGCCATGGCTCTCATCTGAAAATAAAATAAAAAAAAATAAACACTATTCTGGTTGTGAATGAGTCTATTGTCTCCAGCACTGGTGTTTAAGTATCTCAATGTCATGTTCATGAATGATATCAGGATGGACAGATCAGGACATTGTCTGCAGTAATAAGAGTGTGGCTCATGTCGTGTTAAATAATAAAATAATTAAGCTGAGAGGACAAGCGCTGAATTTACAGGCCATTTTACATTCCAACCCTCCCAGATACACACTGTTAAAACATCTGTTGCATCAAGAGGAGGCGGCTGAGGTTTTTCACTCAACCTTTATTTATACAGGTTAGTCCCACTGAGCCTTGGGGACTTATTTACAAGAGAGACCTTTTCAGGCAACTGATTCGGATTCCTCTGTGTTGGCTCAATACAGTACGAAGGTTTTCCTGGCGTCTCTCCCAGAGCGAGACCTCAGGGCAAACCCAGAGCTTACTGAAGTGACTACAAATTCCTGCTGGTCTGGAAAGACCTTAGGATACTCCAGCGGGACCTGGAGTGTCACTTAAGAGAGAGGGATGTGTTACCTCCACAACCTGGCCTCAGATAAACTGGGGATGAGGGATGGATGGATGGATGGATGGATGGATGGATGGATGGATGGATGGATGGATGGATGGATGGATGGATGGATGGATGGATGGATGATTTAATATTTGGATGTATGAAGTGTCCCAATGTGAGGGAAAACTTGACATATGAACACCTGGATTGCCACAAGCAAAAAAAAAAAAAATTTTAACTAAATGTTTTTTTTTTGGTCATATTTAGTTAGTTAAATGGAAATAAAGTCATGGAAAGATGCCAACTCATATGGTTGAACCTAGTGTCAGGATATATAGAAACAGTTTCTGGATGTTTCATATACAGTATACTTATTGTTATTGGTAAATTTAAACACTAGGTAAATTTGCTGGAGGAGGATCCTTTGTTATTTATAAACCCACAAAACTACCAGTCCCACACAGTAAAACAGCTGCAGACTGACATTGTGGCACCAGCAACAGCAGCACTTTTACTTTGTCAGAGCTGCTGCTGTATGTGGTCACTGCTGCAACCTCTGGGAATCCTCTTAGGTTTGCTTGAAAATTCTTCACCTGGAGTTACTGTGGCAAAACTGAACGTAATGTTGTTGTTTTTTTTAAATGGATATCTTTTTTTTTAATTTTGCACAGCAGAAAATGCTATTTTTTTTAAATAATGTTCCAAATTTTCAGATGGACTACTTTTGCTACCTAAGCACAGTATTTCAGTTCAGCCTAAACACAAACAGTTTAATCGTGCCTTCTGAATTTAAAAACGTGCGAGAAATGCTTTTGAAGAACTAAATACGTTTGGGGCGTTTCAGGTTGTTCACCAGCTATTTTTAACACAACACAAAAGCTGCCAGACTATTTACTGACGCCGTGTGAGACTGAATAACAGCTACAGGGAGGAACAGCGCGAGGTGAGAGATCGCTGCAGTTGTTGATGATGCACATGCAAAAATGATTCTGTAACTAAAAACCGCTTGCTATGCTGCTGGTTTCTTCTCGAACGGTCTCTGCTGAGGTGCGAAGCGGAGTTACACGACAAACCGCTCGAAGACCTGCTCGTTTCATTCATGCCTACCATCAATGGACAAGTGAAACTTATAAAATAAGGAACCAGTGTTGTGTTTACACTCTCTTCCTGTGCTGGAAGATTACAGTGTTTCCAGAGTCAACGGCCCACCAGTTAGCTGTTTGTGTCCCGGTGTATATTTGAACAGCGAAAACAAAGGCCACAAAACACTAAACTGCTCCATACTGTTGCAGATAATTGCCATGGCAACACCCACAGCCACAGCACCCACATCACTCTGCTATTAAATAATTTATCAGAGGGGTTTAGCTGCTAGTTACACTTGAAAATAAATCCACTTTATTTGGCATTTAAAATCAGGCAAATCACTTGATCATGTCATGATTTGTGTCAAACCCACTTTACTTTTGCGCTATAGTATCTGAGTCTAACAAATTGTGGACATCTCTCGAGTAAACACCTCTGACGTAAAAGACTTGTTTGTCTGTTGGCTCTCTGCAGTACAAATCCTTCTTAAATATTTGATGACCATATATGTGCAGCAAAGGCTATTTGGAGCTAACAAGAGAAGCTTTGATTCAATCGCTGCAAAGTGCTCTGCTGTGTTGTCGCTTCAACAGATTTGCTTAGAGTAATGGCAGCCCATTCTTTCTATTAAAGGTTATTTAGTCAGTTTTTTTTAAAGTGTGGTTGACACAGATGTTGCTATCTATTGTGTATGTTGAAAAACGAAAGAGCAGCAACCGTGTCCTCTCATGGCTTGGGCACAAGAAGTAAATTTGGACAACAGCAAATAGTTTGGATTTAGTCATCTAAATAAACCAACGTCCATGTAAAACGCCTAGTATTCAGTTAAGAAATCTCACCCACTGATTTTCATGTTATGTTTACGAGTCCCAAACTAAGATCATCTCATGATGAGGAAGGATGACAATACAGCTGCTTTGGTCAAAATTTGTAAATGTCATGCACTATCTCATGCAACATGGCTACTAGGGGTTGAATAGAATAGTCGACTAGTCGGTTCTAGGACAACTCGTGACTTTTTAAATTTCACGTCGATTAGTCGCTGTCAGTGATCGTGTTACGTGCCACGTGATCAGAGCTGGGCCGCTGGCTACAAAACAGATTCTTCCCAGAAGATGGAAGCGGAAGAGCAGGCAAGTCTTACAAACAGGTAGAAATTCATCAACAGTGTAGAAGTATTTCACTAAAGATGACTCTTCCAGTTCAACCACCTGTGGTTTATTTATACAGTACCTTTGTTGGATCTAATTGGGATCCTGTGTTCACAATTTCATGTTAAATGGGATACATGTGGTGGAATGACAAATAAAGAACCGTGATCTTGACCTTAACTTTCTGTTTATTTCTAGTAAGAAAATATGTTTCATTCAAACATGTTTCCCCTTTTCTCTTATAAGTGTAAAATAAATGTATATTATTTAGAAAAAAATAATGCTCACTTTAAATGATTGAAATGTTCACATGAACCAGTTGCATCAGTTCCATGCTGACTCTCATCCCTCGTCTCTAAACTGCAAATATTTAATTTTCAACTTTTGGCTTGTATGAAAATCCACCTCAAAAGACACAACTCACAAAATACAAATCCACCTCCAACATAGTACTGTATATAGTAGATTCATTGTCTAATTCTCACAATTACACTATGGTTTTCCCATAATTACTAACAGTGCATAAACCTGAAAACCTACACATTTCTCTAAACTAATCACTGATTATGTAATGTACAGTGGCTATTTTATAGCATAAATAATGAGCTTTCTCATCAGTTTCAGTCAGTTTGTACTAAAAGTTCTGCCATTTAGCTTAAAAAAAAAACTAAGCAACATAAAACCAAATGCCACTCTGCTGCACTGAAGGAAAGGAAATGGCACTGAGAGGGCTCCTTCATGCAGCATCCATTTCCTCATGATATTATGACTGTATTGCTACAGGACCAGATGTCCTTTTCAACTGAGATGAAAAGATGCTGAGAATAAACCGAAGATTCTCGGTGCTTCATAACATTAAAGAATGCAAAACCATCAGGAGTGCAGCATTTAAAATCCCACATCATCGCTTACATCACATGGGTAAAAGTTTTAGTTCTGAATAGGCGACACATTATGATGATCAGTGAAAGTTGTTCTGAACTCCAAATCCATCTCCCTTCTTTGCTCTTTCTGAATTCATAATAGCATAAAATTGGCAAAACATTTCTTTGAGTTTTGCCACATTGAAACGGTTTTTGATTTGCCTAGTCTCTTTTTTATAAAA
>JBBPBX010000669.1:27290-41070 GCA_038048925.1 Garcialebias charrua
GTTTTTCTCAACATCCTTGTGACTTTATTCAGAGTGTGACTTTCCTTGTCTTAGTGCCAGCATGTGTCCCCACCACCCCCCACCTTCCCTGCCTGCTGTAAAGTGTGGAGGGTCCTCACTCTGTGTCTCTCTTGTCCTTTTCCTGCTCTAATTAATTTCTTCTTTCTGTCCAGCGTTGTTGATCTTTCTAACCCTCTGCCTTTTCGCCACAGACACAGTCACATTCTCCCCTCATCTACCTTCCACCTATAAAAAGAAAGAGAGCTACAATAAAATGACAGTCTGTCTCCCGGTCCCTTCTGGCCCTACAGACTGAATAATGAGAACATTGCATTATGGGTGGCCAGGCCCTCTAGACCGGTGAAGACAACAAAAGCGCTCGCGGTCTGATTCCTTAATAGAATCAACGGATGCATCCAAACACAACGATGCAAAACACAGAGGCACATCCAGATAAACAAAAACTCCAGACAAACTGCATACACAAAGACAGAGCTGGAAACAAACAAACTTCTCAGTCCAGTTCTGGAAGCTCTGAAAACATCCGTTAGAGCTGGATGAGTGTATTTCACCACTAATCCAACTATGTTTACTGAAAAACAACAGAAGATCCAGCAAACTAGGAAAGTGTTTAAAATATCTCTTCTGATGTGGTGTTCTGCGATAAGGATGTTAAGAGTTAATATCTTACCTGTTGTAGATAGTTCCAAACAACCTAAGGTTGGCAAAGCAGAGTCTATTCCCAACCATGATAAGCTGTTCTGAGTGATACCACAACCCAAGAGGGGGAATATCAACTTGTTTCTGCAGAAATTACAGAGTGATGCAAATTTTGCAGTACTGTATTTCACTTTGGTCTTGGATCCGCTCAGACTAGCCACTGGCTCATCAGTCTGGTCAGAATTACTGGCTCAAAACTGGCTTCTTTAATTCATAAACCAAACAAAGGACACCGCAACTGACTGCTGGGAGATTTCCTGAATAATCATGAAACAGGTCCACTTTGTTCAGGTGGAATTTTGAGCATTTATAGTCTAATTTAAAGAACTGATGCAACTATCAAGACTGGAAAAGAATGAAGAAGGGGAAGACAGTAGAACCTGATGACATACCAGTGGAGTTTTGGAAATGTCTTGAAGAGATGACAGTGAGTTTTTTTGACTCAAACATTCAATGGCATATATGAGGGTGTGAAAATGCCTGAGGAATGGAGGAGAAGTGTGCTGGTACCCATTTTTAAGAACAAAGGTTATGTACAGAGTTTTAACAACTACAGGGGAATTAAGTTGATGAGCCACATGATGAAGATCTGGGAGAGAGCTGTGGAAGCAAGACTTAGGGCCAGTTTACACGGCGCGTATTTTGAGTGTAACCACTACTTTCTCTTTGCGACTTTGCTTATCGCCTACACGACGCTGCTGGCCCCCCTCGATGACACCGATACTTTTCTGACCCTGCTCTCAAGGTGGAAGTTTTTCGTAGACCCCCCGCTGATAATGTAAACATCTCCCGTGGAGCTTTTGTGTCAACCACATGCGCGCAGCCCGCACGCGCGGACAGTGACATTTCACGTGTCACGTTGCAAAATATAACAGTTTAACAATAATAAACAGTGGGAGATGTAAATTTATCTGAACTGTACAGTATCTATCTGGACTCGTTACATTTTTTAAACAGTGCGTAACGTGCTGTGAAAATGAAGACACAGGTTTATTTTTTATTTATTTATTTATTCAGCACCAAAGTTTAAACACAAACACTGAGAATTAAACTGAACACACTATTAAAACACGTGAACCGAACTGTAACTACGTTAATGAACTGGACTCTTGCTGTATTCATCTGGACCCATCAGAACCGCCGAACCATCAGCCTGTTGGAACGACAGCTTCTCCACCTGGCAGAAATAAATAAATAAATAAAAACTCCGTTGTTGTGTGATCAAAGTAAACACAAGCACACATTATATTAAGAATGTTGATTTACCTGCTGTAAGTCAGCTGTTTATCACGGCGTAAAGTCCGGTTCTGGTCCACAGTCCACTGAGCGGTTCTGGTCCACAGTCCACTCAGCGGTTCTGGTCCACAGGCTCAGTGCAGCTTGTTAGATGAAGCGGGTCCCACTGACTCAAATCTGTTGACTCTTATCCAAATTCCAGCTTTAACTTGTTGTTAACTTGTTGACAACAACTTGTAGTTAGCTGATTTTAGCCAGAGAGGAAAACAGACGAGGCAGCTGCTCTGTTTACCTCAGGCAGCGCATGCGCAGTAGTGAAGGTTCCAAAAATCACAGCGCCATCTAAAGGCCCAGCATGGTAACTACAGTGAAATCATGAGGACGGGGGGTGGAGGGGGAGAGAGTCGTATCCACAGAATTCGACAGTGTCAACGCAAAACTTTTCACCTAATTAACATACCCAAAAGTTGTGTTTCCCCCACACAGTGTCCGTGTAAACAGGGCCTTAGATGAGTGGTGACAATTTGTGAGCAGCAGTATGGTTTCATGCCAAGAAAGAGTACCACAGATTCAATAATTGCTTTGAGGATGCTGATGGAGAAGAACAGAGTGTCAGAAAGAACTCCATTGTGTCTTTGTGGATTTAGAAAAAACATATGACCTGGTGCCAAGGGAAGAGGTGTGGTATTGCATGAGGAAATCTGGAGTGATAGAGAAGTACTGTATGTTAGACTGATACAGGACATGTATGAGGATAGCAGAACAGTGGTGAGATGTGCTGTAGGAGTGACAGATAGCTTCAAGGTGGAGGTGGGAGTGCATCATGGATCAGTTCTGAGCCCCTTCTTGTTTGCTCTGGTGATGGACCGACTAACAGATGAGGTCAGGCAGGAATCCCCATGGACTATGATGTTTGCAGATGACATTGTGATCTGTGGTGAGAACAGGGAACAGGTGGAAGAGAACTTGGAGAGGTGGAGGTATGCACTTGAAAGAAGAGGAATGAAAGTCGGCCATAGTAATACAGAGTACATGTGTGAATGAGAGGATGGATAAGATTAGGAATGAGATCATCAGAGGTACAGCACAGGTTGAACAACTGGGAGATCAAGTTAGAGAAGCCAGACTGAGATGGTTTGGACATGTCCAGAGGAGGGACAGTGAGTGTATTGGTAGAAAGATGATAGAAATGCAGCTTTGAGGATGCTGATGGAGAATAACATATGTATGTGTATGTGTGTCTCTAAGTGGGAGTGGTGGCACAGAGGTTAAGAAGGTGAGCTTGTGATCGGAAGATCGCCGGTTCAAGCCCCTGTACCAACAACATCAAGAATGTGGGTGGTATAAAAGGCACGTGGGTGGTATAAGGTGGGTATATTGGCAGCACGGTGGCACAACTGGTAGAGCTGCTGCCTCTCAGCGAGCTGGTCCCCGGTTCAAATCCAGGTCCGGGGGCCTTTCTGGGTGGAGTTTGCATGTTCTCTTCGTGCATGCGTGGGTTTTCTCCGGGTGCTCCGGTTTCCTCCCACAGTCCAAAAACATGCATGTTAGGCTGATTGGTAACTCTAAATTGACCCTGGGTGTGAGTGAGACAGGTCCCTCTTGTAAATGAGTCCCCGTGGCTCAACGAGGCTAGCCTGTATAAATAAAGGATGAATGAATTGAATGAATGAATAAGTGAAGCAGTCACACCTGTCTCCACCCTCATCTGCCCCACTCTGGGCCCTTGAACAAGGCCCTTAACCCACACCATCTGCTCCCCCGGGAACTCTAGATATCAGTTCTCTGCTCCACACAGAGGGCTGTGGTAGCTTGGTGGTCTGTGGTTGTGTCATGAAGGGAATCTGGCGTAAAAACAATTGCCAAGTCTTCGTGCGACTAGTTCACTGTGGTAATCCCTGACGAAGCGAGAAGCCGAAAGAAGAAAAAGAAGAAGAAAAATGCTAGAAATGCAGCTGCCAGGAAAAAGACAAAGAGGAGATATATGGATGCAGTTAGAGAGGACAGAGGATGCAGAGGACAAGAGTGAGATGGAGGAGGATAACTCACTGTGGCGATCTCTGAAGAGGGAAAAATCCGAAAGAACAAGAAGAAAGATGCAACTATCAAGACCATGTTTTTATTTTTATTTTATTTCCTTATTCTGTGCTGTTTTGATGAAACATCTATTGGAACGGGGAACAAGACAAAACAGGTGTGGAGCTATTTGAAGAACAATTGAATAATTATCAACATAGAAGTTTCTACTTTATTTCTTTTTTCTTAGAGAGTCTTGCAATCTGGATAACAATGATCATAATAATATTTATGTGTGTATCTTTGTGGCAACAGTATGAGACAAGATTGCACTCTTACACAGGTGAGATGACATGTTTTTAAATTTAAAGTGTAACTCACCCCGAAATTAACTTTTTTTTAGCTGATAAACTCCCTAGAATGTGTTTAAAATGTTTTATAGCACTATGTCTGTGTTAATTTTCATATATTTGTGCGTATTTGTTTAAATCGGCAATATTTGGTCTAAAAACGTGTTTACGGTAGTCCTATGGGTTGAACTGGTGAATTACACCTTAATTTTCTGATTGGTCTAGGATTAGCACTGTGACTTGTTTTCGCACTCTGTCGTCACGAAAGTGGTTCAAGCAGAGCCAATCCCCTGCAGAGATGAGAAGGTCCTCGCTGCAGTTCATACCTTATATGGAAGTGGTACATTGCACTCCGGAAAAGTACTGCAAAGAAGCATATTATAGTTTTCGGAATGGCAATAGTTATTTGTATATTTTAACTTATTTATTTTAGGAATACTTTTCACTACATCGAAACTATTTGGTTGTATTTACTTGCAGGAAGTAATCATCGGATGTTCCTCAACAACTCATTAACTTTTGGACTTCAAGGTGGCTGCCACAACTAAATGACCTTGAAAAACACATAAAGGGTTATAAATTAGTCTAAAAAATATATACTGTAATAAACTATTTACCCAACATTTGGTGTGGTAGTAGCTAAAACTGATCCCCAGAATATGTTTTGAGCACCAACAGATGGCACAATATCTTTCTTTAGGGTCTCGATGCTTGATGCAGTTTGTTATACTACAAAAAGGAGCTTGGTGCGGCACCATCGCTCTCATCAACAGCACAAACAGTTCAACTCTCCTCTTCATCGTTCAGTCTTCATCATTTTCACCTACAGGCTGAATCAACAGTCTGTCTGTTAGCAAAGTATCTAGTGAACCACTGGACAGATTCAATGAAACTTTTAGAAATTGTTCATTCCATGTACATCCACGACTCACTAACTTTTGGAGTCACTTTAGGATTGACATGTCCTAGATGACACCAAGGCGTGTCAACCTCAAATTTGGTACGTTGGCCACTTCGACATTCAGAACCCATACTCAGAGCATGAGATTGTGCATAATGACACTGTATTTGTAATGCTTGAGAAAAATGGCCAGAACACTTTTATTTCTCAGCATTAGGTGATCTTGGTCTGAAAGTCTGGCATGAAAAGCGGCAGGCGACATGCATTTCTAAAGGACTGTTGGATCATTCATTTATTTATGAGTTCTTCTTTCTATCTTTGCACCACTTTTATTTATCAATCTCTTCACTGTCCGCACAAAAGGGGGTCTGTTTGCTATCATTGCATGTACCGGTATCTTAATTATCTACTGTGGGTATATTACTTTGTAAATTATAGAAATAGATTTATTAAACAATTTCACAAATCTAGTTCTCCTATCCCTCCTCTTTTTCTGTATTTCTAAGCTACAACCAAGAGCAGAAATAGAGTTTCAGTGCACTGACTTCTGCTCGTCTTACTCAAGCTTGTGGCCTGCATGCTCCCACAAATCCACACAAATTCACATTAAGGTGCTTTGAAGTGGAAAAAGCCTCCAGCTCTGTACCTTCTCTACATCATTCACACTCCACAACACAAACAACACCAGACAGACCTAGCGCAATGGAAGCACACTCAGAAAGAAAGGAGAGGATGAAAAAATATAATCTCATCTGGAGAGACGGCTTTAAACAAGACATTATTTGCTCCCACACTAGGCCGTGCAATCAAGTGTCTGTCATCACAAATCATTCATCACCTTTTCCCATCCATTGTTGCACCGCTCGGCTTATCTCACTCTGTGCCGGAGCTGTAGGGCAGTAGAGGTCCAGCAAGAGGAGAGTAATGTTTAAAAGATGGCTCCGAAACGGCCCCGGGCCTTGTCAGATGTCCAACAGGACTTCCAGTAAATCAGCAGGCAGGATTCTATCTTGTGCACGAGACCCACTGACGGCTTTTAGAGGAAGATGAAAGCAACGGAACGAGAGCATCGTATGAAATTTAAATTGCATTTGGTTTCAGCCCAGAATGACAGCACAGGTGAAGTTACAGGGTGGATAAAAAAAAAGATGAATATTAAAAGGAGTGCAGATCACCTGTGATATTTGCATGATGCAAATGACTTTCAGCTACTACCACACCAAATTTTAGCTCAATATCTGTAAAAATGGCTGTTTTATGTTTGCTAAGAACATCTAGTTGCTGTGACCATCTTGAATTTTGTAGACTCCAAAAAGTAATCAGTTGTCTATCTAATTACTTTCTGGTAGTGGTGGGTGGGTCGATCCAGATATCAATATCAAATACATCACTGATTGAGGTCAACAGCACCCCACCTCCACTGAACACAATGTTAGTAAAGCACTGCTTTCCCCTCGTCTTCCTGATGGTTTGCCAAAATCTTCTTGGAGCCAACCGAGAGTCTCTATCCAAGGTATCACCGAACTTCTCCCACATCCGAGCTTTTGCCTCAACAGCCAAGGCTGCGGACTGCTTGGCCCTCCAGTACTCCTTAACTGCCTCCGCAGTCCCACCAGCCAACAAGGACCGATAAATCTCCTCCTTCAGCTTGACAGCCTCCCTAACCCGGGGTGTCCACCACCGAGTTCGGGGATGACCACTGCGACAAGCAACGACAACATTGTGGCCACAGCTCAAGGCAGCCACTTCAATAAATGAGTCACAGAACATGGCTGACTCTGACTCAATGTTCCCCACCTCAAAAGATTGAGCATATAACGAACAGCTGGAAGACCAATTAACACTAATTAGGTCAATTGACAACATGATTGCATATAAAAAGAGCTTCTCAGAGTGTCAGTAACCGTGTTTCCATCCATTTTCATTTCGAATTTTGAGCTTATTTTTGAAATCTCGCAAAAATGTAAATACAAATTAATGCGATCAGAAGTGTTTCCATCTACTGGCTTGTAGCGCATCTACCAAGCCACGCACAGCGTCATTACGTCAGACGTCAGCGTCATTACGTCAGACGTCAGCGTTGCGCATGTCTACAGTAAACAGGAAGTAGCGGTTGAAAACAGAACCCGACCACACATCTCGTCAAAATGGAGAGAATATTTCAGGTATGTGTTGCTATCGGGCAAGTTGTATTTATTCTGTCATGCCAACTAGTTTTAGCGATGTTACATGTTGTCCGGAGCGGAAACAGCTGATCAGTCACGTGACGTGAATGTTCGCTACGGCAGAACTGAGTCGCCAAATCTGTTTCCATCTGTCGTTTTGCGCATCAGCTCTGTTTCGAAGCCCCCAAAAACTACCTCAAGCGAGCGTATCAACTTTTGAGCGAATTAGAGGAAGTTAACTAGAATTATGCCGTTTCCATTAAGCTTTTCTGATGCGATGCTTCATAATGCACACCTAGAAACCTTGATGGAAACACGGCTAGTGTCTCTCAGAAGCCAAGATGGTAAGAGGATCACCAATTCCACCATTGTTGCGCAAAAAGATAGTGCAGCAATACCAGAGTGGTGTTACCCAGCGTAAAATAGCAAATACTTTTAAGTTATCATCATCAACCGTGCATAACATCATCAAAAGATTCAGAGAATCTGGAACAATCGCTGTGCGTAAGGGTCAAGGCCGTAAAACTCTACTGGATGCTCGTGATCTCCGGGCCCTTAAACGTCACTGCACCTCAAACAGGAATGCCACTGTCAAGGAAATAACAGAATGGGCTCAGGAATACTTCCAGAAAGCATTGTCAGTGAACACAATCCACCGTGCCATCCGCCGTTGCCAGCTGAAACTCTACAGTGCAAAGAGGAAGCCATTTCTAAGCAAGCTCCACAAGCTCAGACGTTTGCACTGGGCCAGGGGTCATTTAAAATGGAGTGTGGCAAAATGGAAGACTGTTCTGTGGTCAGATGAGTCACGATTTGAAGTTCTTTATGGAACACTGGGACGCCATGTCATCCGGACCAGAGAGGACAAGGATAGCCCAAGTTGTTATCAACGCTCCGTTCAGAAGCCTGCATCACTGATGGTATGGGGTTGCATGAGCGCTTGTGGCATGGGCAGCTTGCATGTCTGGAAAGGCACCATTAATGCAGAGAACTATGTTCAGGTTCTAGAACAACATATGCTCCCATCTAGACGTCATCTCTTTCAGGGAAGACCCTGCATTTTTCAACAAGATAATGCCAGACCACATTCTGCAGCAATCACAACATCATGGCTACGTAGGAGAAGGATCCGGGTACTGAAATGTCCAGCCTGCAGTCCAGATCTTTCACCTATAGAGAACATTTGGCGCATCATAAAGAGGAAGGTGCGACAAAGAAGGCCCAAGACGATTGAACAGTTAGAGGCCTGTATTAGACATGAATGGGAGAGCATTCCTATTTCTAAACTTGAGAAACTGGTCTCCTCTGTCCCCAGACGTCTGTTGAGTGTTGTAAGAAGAAGGGGGGATGCCACACAGTGGTAAAAATGGACTTGTCCCAACTTTTTTGGGATTTGTTGATGCCATGAAATTTTGAAACAACATATTTTCCCTTAAAATTAAACATTCTCTCAGTTTAAACTATTGATCGGTCATTTGTGTTCTATTCGGAATAAAATATTAGATGTTGGCAGCACCTCCGCATCATTGCATTCAGTTTTTATTCACAATTTGTTTAGTGTCCCAACTTTTTTGGAATCCGGTTTGTACAACCATAGGGTATCCTTGTGCCAAGTGCACTTATGGACACCCTTATGTTTGAACATGGTGTTTGTGATGGACAAGCTATGATTAGCACAGAAGTCCAACAACAGAACACCGCTTGGTTTCAGATCAGAGAGGCCATTCCTCCCAATCACGCTCCTCCAAGTCACACTGTCGTTACCCACGTGGGCATTGAAGTCCCCCAGCAGAATAAAGGAGTCCCTAGCTGGCACACCTTCCAGCACCCCCACCAAAGACTCTAAAGCAGGGGTGTCAAACTCACTTACAAAAGGGGGCCAAAATTAAACCCTTTTCAATCTAAGGGCCAATTTCAAAATCTACATGAACTCAAATCAAATACCAAAATCTTTTCTTGGTCACAGGTTGCTCAACAAGAGTTTGATTGGTCTCACATGATGTTCTCTGTTGTGCTTTCGACATCGTAATCAATGATTACTGCCTGTTCTGCCCTCCCTCCCACTTGTACTGCCTTACTGCATACCGCGAGAACCGATCAACAGAGGACGCCATCTCCTCTGTGGTCCACACTGCTCTCACCCACCTGGATCAGAAGGACTCATACGTGCGTCTGCTCTTTGTGGACTTCACATCTGCCTTCAACACCATGATCCCCCAAACTCTGATAGACAAACTATCCACACTTGGACTAAGCCCCTCCATCTGTAACTGGGTACTAGACTTCTTAACAAACAGACCACAGTCCGTGAAGATCCACAACTTCTCCTCCTCCACCATCACCCTCAGCACTGGCTCTCCTCAAGGATGTGTGCTGAGCCCTCTTCTGTTCACTCTGCTCACATATGATTGTACAGCCACACATCCAGGCTGTCATATTGTTAAGTTTGCAGATGATACAGCTGTGGTGGGATGCATCACAGATAATGATGAATCCAGCTACAGACAGGAGGTGGAACATCTGGAGAGCTGGTGCAAAGAGAACAACCTTCACATGAATGTGAAGAAGACGAAGGAGATGATTGTGGACTTCAGAAGGAACAAACACACCCACACCCCACTGTATATAGGTGGATCTGCGGTGGAGGTGGTCTCCAGCTACAAGTACCTGGGTGTACACTTGAATGATAACCTCAGCTGGAGCAACAACACCACCAGCCTGATCAAGAAAGGACATCAAAGACTCTACTTCCTCAGACGGCTGAGACGAGCTGGTCTGAGAAGCTCAGTCCTCACCTCGTTCTACAGGTGTGCAGTGGAGAGCGTCCTGTGCTCCAGCATCAACGTGTGGCATGGAGGCTGCACAGTTGCAGAGAGGAAAGCTCTACAGAGAGTGGTGAAGGCTGCACAGAAGTCTGTGGGAGTCAGTCTCCCCACCATCACAGACATTTACACCTCCAGATGCAGAAAAAGAGCCACCTGCATCATGAAAGACCTCACTCACCCAGCACACTCACTCTTTGCACCACTCCCCTCGGGACGGAGGTTGAGGAGCATCAAATGTAGAACCACTAGACTGAGGAACAGCTTCTACCCTGAGGCTGTCAGACTCATGAATAAATAAATAATAAGAATAAACACTGCAAAATGTCACATCATGTTGATACTGATCTGTTTCTTGTTGCTGCGTTCATCTGTGACCATCTGCTCATAATGACTCATGTTCGTGCTGCTGTTTATAATGATGTTTTTCTACTACATTAGGGCTTAGTGTATTACTAGCTGATGTCTCTCTTAGTTAATCCTAGATGTTATTATTGTTTTTCTCTTGCATTTGTTGTTGGATGTAACTGGGACCCTGTGTACATAATCTCGTTTTCAACACATGTACTACATGCGGTGCAAATGACAATAAATTCTCTCTGACTCTGACTCTGACTTAATCACAAAATACTTTCACACACCACCACCCAACACAAAGATTTTAACATTGGACTCTGTATCATCGAAACGGGTTATTCACTAAACTCTCGGTCATGTGCTCATTCAGTTTGCACTACTTCTTATATTTGCACTAATGTTTGTATTACATTACTGCCTATAGTCATACTACTGTTTACATTCACTGTTTACATTTATTACTACTGTTTTCATTCAATACTACTGTTTACATTTATTACTACTGTTTACATTTACACTACTTTTTATATCTACACTACTGCTGATATATATATATATTTTTTTTTTTACTAGCCTTATTGCATATGCCACTTTACCTCTATACCAATATCAACTACCTCATACATATACTGTGTACATAAACTTCATATGCTGCTTTGTCACTCTATTACAAATGTCAATGCCAGAACTTTCATTTTATTTTATAGATATACTTTTTACACTTTATACTACTATGCAAAAAACTCAGGACAGTATTACACTTTTGTTATGCTTATGTTTATTAAATGTTTAGTGTTTTAGTGTTGGTGTAACTTTTCATACTTTCATACTACTACTATGCAAAAACTACTATGCAAAAACTCAGGACAGTATTACACTTTTATTATTTCATTTTATGCTTATGTTTATTAAATGTTTTAGTGTTTTAGTGTTTAAATGTTTACTGTTGCACCGAGGGACAGAGAGAAATGCAATTTCAACCCTGTGTATGTCCTGTACATATTGCAGTTTTGACAATAAAGTTGACTTTGACTTGACTTGAAATATTCAAGAAATAGAAGTATTTTATGTTTCACATATCATCTTGGGGGCCAGATAAGATTACAACGAGGGTCACATTTGGCCCTCGGGCCATGAGTTTGATACATGCTCTACAGGCTCCAGTATACTCCCGCGTTTTGTCAGCCACGCGGAAACTGAACACACTGTCCGCAGAGGGTTGAGACTTCATACTCGACAGTCCTTTCTGAGTGGCTGCAGTCAGCTCTGCAGACAAGGGGCATTTACCTTCGGGACAAATTGAGGTCGCCGACTGGTCATTTGCTGACATGCCTACTGGATTGATTGACAGGTCGCAACAACAACAACAACAAAAAACTACGAGAGCTGGCAGCCCCAGCCGGGGTGGTGTTTTGTGTTTATATGTTGTTCATAAAAATAAAAATAAACAAAACAACAAAAACAAAACAGGGAGTGCTGGCCCTGCAGCTCATACATCAGACCAGCCCACCAGGAAATCTCCAGACACTCCTGCAGCCATGCTGAACCTGATTTTAATTTGCTTGTGACAAATTCCTTCATTTCTCACAATTTCAGTCATGGTGTCAACGGAGGAGGAGGAAGAGATTGCTTGTCTCTTCGAGAAAAAACAAAAGAAAAGGCCAGATCAGGGATGAAGAAAGGAACTTTAATACATTGGTGTCGCATACAAAACAGTCCATCGCTGGGCAGTTTATTGTGCGACACCGAGTACACGTACGCAGTAGTAAAAACTGAGCTTTGCACGAACATGCAAATCTGGTACACGCGGACCTCCACGGACTGATGTATACCCAAGTATACTGGAGGCTTAAGAACGCCAAACACTCTGAACTGCTGTTTGGCGTGTAGGCACAAACAACTGTCAGAACCCATCCCCGCACCCGAAGGTACAGGGAAGCTACCCTTTTATCTACCTGGGAAAACTCCATCACACAGGCACCAAGTCGGGGGCTAAAAGTAGACCCAGCTGGGCCCCTCTCATCATGGACAACCCCAGAGTGGAATAAGATCCAGCCCCTCTCAAGGAGGTTGGTTCCCAAAGCCATGCTGTGCGTCGAGGTGAGCCCAACTACAGTATATCTAGTCAGTAACTCTCAACCTCATGCACAAGCTCAGGCTCCTTCCCCACCAGAGGTCACTTCCATGTCCCAAGAGCCAGCTTTTGTAAGCAAGGTTGATAGCGCCAGGGCCCCCGCCTGTTTTCAGCCACTGCCCATGGTGTCATGCACCTGCCTCATATGGCCCCTCCTGCAGGTGGCGAGCCCACAGGAAGGCAAACACATGTTGCTCATTAAAGCTGATCCCGATCTGGCCTCATGGGTAGAGAGGGTGCTTGCTGATGAGCCCCTCCCCAGGCTTGGCTCCAGGGTGGAGCCCCGGTAACCCCGGGCAAGAATAACTGAGCTTGTTTTTTATTTTTTTATTTATTTTGTTTTTTGTCCATATGAGTTTTGAGAATCGCTCTTTGTCTAGCCTGTCACCAGTGTTAGACAGATACACACAAACATGCAAAAACATCCTCGGCCATTGGCAGCAGATAGTAAAAAGATGTTAAAATAGTTTCTTGTCAGGTAGAATAGGACTTGATCTGAGCCACTAGAACCAGGAACGCTACTACGAGCCTAAAAACAAGCAAAGAGTACAGTACATGTGGTCAGAACAGTTTGTATTTTTATATCTTCTGCAATGTGCTAAAACACTGGTGCATGGAGGAACGCAAAGACACACAATGACGTGAATACACAAAGACAGCCCGAAAACAGGAAATGAAACACACCAAACACACACAGAGCCCCATGTCAATCTCTGAGCCTCAGACCTCGAAGTGAAAACACAAAAGTGAAAAATCGTCTTTGTATCCGAACAGCAACCTCTGTGTTCATGAAGAGCAGCTAAAATGATCTGAAACAGCCAAAAATCTACAAAATTTTGTTCCTGACACTCTATTTGCATAATCCAATTCTGGACCTGAAGTGGATCACATGGGTTTACAACACATTTCTGTGACTGACAGAGGAAACTGTTCTGACATTAAAAAAGTCGAACAAAATCAAGAAAACGCCACATTTGTTTTCCCCGTCTCAGATTTTATGAAAATAAATCCAGTTTTAAGCAGAAATGACCTCCCATCAGTTTATTGTATCATTAAAACAAAAGAAAAAAAGGCAGCTT
>JBBPBX010000669.1:42173-64153 GCA_038048925.1 Garcialebias charrua
TATATATATATATATATATATATATATATATGTATATATATATATACAGTATATAGTACCTGAAAAAGCCACCAGCTGGTTAGTAGTGTTCATATTAATGATCCACCCACTGCAGGAGAACTACCCGCCCACTAAAGGGGTCCTAATGTGTGCAGTGGGTACAGAAATAAACCGGTCCCATAGGAACTGGCCCAAACAAGCCACAATGGGACCTTACAGGAACCAGACCTGTGGATAAGAGGCAATAGTTACGAGGTCCCGGACTTCTTCCGCTCGTCTGGGATGGAGGACGAAAGCCCCAGCCACAGCTGCCTCTGAAGGAGTGTCGCCCATGCAGTGATGCGGGACACACAGATGGCCTGAACGGCACACATGTTTGTGATGACGTCCACCGCGTCTTCGACCGTGGCGTCAGATGAGACGTCTGATGGAGAGCGCTAACAGCGCGATGATGTTTGAATACGCGCCAACTTGAGCTGCGCACTGGTGGATGCGGTCCTGTGTTTTTGCAGCGAGCAGGTCGCCAGGTGCTGGTGGAAAAATCCGCTTTCCCACGTGCTTGGACGCACGGATCCTGAACACCGCCGAGAGGCTCGGTTCGAGCGGCGGCACTGCCGGAAAGTCCTGAGCTGTGAGCCCGCGCTCCCTGGTGATGGGCGCAGATGAAACCACCGGTGCCCTCAGCCTGAGGGGGTCTTTAAAAGCACTCTGCAGGAGAGACACCACATCCGGCAGGTCTGGCCAGACGGGTTCTGCCGCGCCACCATGTTTCGGCGCAAACTTTCCCGCCAGGAGCGAGGACCTCACTTCAGTGGTGCCTTCAGGAACCGACATGCCACACACGTCCGCAGCCCACTTGATAATCTCGGGGAGGACGTTGAGGAGGGAGGAATGGCTGCCTTGCGCCCCCGGTGACTCAGACGGGGGAGGAGGCGACTCCACCGGTGCTGGTGAGTGAGCCCGGCTGGATGAAGCTGATAAAGGCAGGGAGGGCGCCGGTTCCGGTCCATCTGGTGCGTGGTCCGGGACGTGTGCGCCGGGCGGTTCGGCTCCCTCGTTGTGAGACAGGGCCGGTCCCGCTCTTCCCTGAGGACAGGGCGGGACCCGGCAGCTAGTATTCTCCTGGGGACGGAGAAAAGGCGAGGCTAGTTCCGAGCCTCCAACGGAGGGAGGACCGCCGCCACTAGCTGTCTCTGAGCCGCAGGCTATGTCGGCTAGGTCTCTTAGTAGGGCTGAACGATTTTGGAAAATAATCTAATCGCGATTTTTTTTTTCTTCTATAAATTGCGATTTAAAATGCGATTATTTTTACTGGTTCTGTATTAATTCATATCACTAACGACGCAACTGTTTTTTAAAATCAGATAATTAATGCGCTTTTTCACGAAGAACGTTAGCTTGCTGAGCTAGCTGCTAACAGGGCACCGTCAACAACAGACCCGGTCACATGAACAGCTCGCTCTCTATCTCCCGTGGTCTCGGTGTTTCAGCCTCTAAGATCAGATACACGTTTAAATGAGCTAACTTACCTGAATTTATAACTTTTATGACTTCTGTCGAGCCTGGAGCAACTGTGTTGGAGCGCATGGTCTCCTCCTCCCTGCTCTCTCTCTGTTTTGCTCCACTCAGAGCTGCGCGCGGCCAGAGCGGTTCACTACCAAATCTCGTGACCAGTCAAATCGCAGCCCGTGCGATTAGAGAATTGCGTTTTAACATATCGCGAGATAATCGCAAATGCGATTAATCGTCCACCCCTATCTCTTAGCCAACCTGCTTCCGCAGCTGGCTGCTGCTCCAAGATTCCGATGGTGAAGAGGTCCACTCGGTGCTGTCTCTGCTCCGCCGGCAGACGGAGGCACGCCAGGCAGGAACAATGGGGCTCCATCGCCTGCTGCGCATGCACTGGACCGTTGCACATCTCGCACATCTTGTGCAGGTCGGAGGCCAGGATGAAGCCCTTGCCGCAGCCAGGGCAGTATTTAAAAGAAGGTGTTGACGTCATTCTTCGTCGTTGGTTGAAGAAAAATCGGGAGCAGAACTATAGTCCACCCTGGTTTTATAGTGGACATAGATGGGCCCACAGCAGGTGGGCGTGGACTAAAAGTCATCAATGTTGGGCGCGAAACGCAGGGACACGCCCGATAGGCGTAGTTTAAAGGGCGGAGCTACACAAAATAGAACAATCTGGCCTTCAGAAAGAGAACTAATTTCCAAAGTGACTGGACCGTTTGTGCTCATGTTCGATGAAAGCCTGAATCGAACCACCAAAACCAAGCAGCTGGACACTGTAATAGCACAGAGACTTATATGTGACAATGTCACTCAACATGGAGGCGTTACCATAGTCCCTCTCACAAAAGAACTCTTGAACTCAGTGGCATCAGCCAGGACCAGATACCGTCTTCATCTTGAAACGGAGAGAAAGAAGGAATCTTTTGCACAGGGCCAAAAGAGAAATGCAGCAGAAGATTACCTGGAGGAACTCAAAAAAAGGAGGACCACAGTTCTTTCCAAAGATGCAGACAAATTTGCAGAGCAGGCTGAAGGCAAGGCTGGCAGTCAGATGGCTCAGCTGATAACAAAGTCAAACGTTCTGAGGAGAGCTAGCAAGGATAAAGCAGCTGATCTGAAGAACATTGAGGAGATTCTTGCTAAGGGAGAGGAGCTCAGATTTATGTAGTCCACATACAAGCAGGGCAGCACAGTGGCACAACTGGTAGAGCTGCTGCCTCTCAGCGAGAAGGTTGCCGGTTCAAATCCCGGTCCGGGGCCTTTCTGGGTGGAGTTTGCATGTTCTCCCCGTGCATGCGTGGGTTTCCTCCGGGTACTCCGGTTTCCTCCCACAGACCAAAAAACATGCTTGTTAGGCTGATTGGTGACTCTAAATTGACCCTAGGTGTGAGTGTGAGAGTGGATGGTTGTTTGGTGTGAGTGAGACAGGTCCCTCTTGTAAATGAGTCCCCGTGACTCAACGAGGCTAGCCTGTATAAATAAAGGTTGAATGAATGAACAAGCATCTTCAACCTCATGGCCAGATGTTTTTGTTCTCCATTATCAACAACACTGCATGTAAAATGTGTTCATTTCGTTTTTTGAATAAAGTTACTTTTCAAGTAATTAAGTAATTATGCATTTCTTCTGTACATTTCTGTCGTGTACATATGTTGTGAATAGGTCTTAAATTTGATTCACACTGGTCTAAAAAAAAGTCTTAAATTTGAGTTGAAACCTGCAGAAACCCTGTCTTATGTGTTAATAAGTTGCCTGTAAGAACATTTCTGTCATAATTCCTTTGTTTGCACACTGTAGATAAATAATCTTAAATAATTGTGACAGTTTCAGAGAGTTGAGTTTAATTTAATAATTTAACCTTCTTTAACACACACACAGTAAAAATTATTTAGTTTTGTGTTTTAGGATTGGAGTGGGTGAAACCACCTGGATGTGAGTAATTTTGTTGCATTTACCATCAGTTCCCTCACTCACTGTTGCTTTTGTGTTTTTACCAGAACTTCGAGATCCTCCATAAGTACATGGCTTTTTACGTGGCTCATCTCATCAAAGAAGGAGAAACTGTGAAAGTTCTGCAGCTCTACGTTTAGCACGGAGCTCCACCGAACCCTCGGGTGATTTCACACTCGATAACTTAAATTTAACTTTACTTTACCTAAAAAGTAACATAACTAATGTTTGTGATCAGAACTTTAACATGTACAAGCGTTTGTTCCTGAATCTGACTACCCTCTCCGACACGCATGTGGGTCGACCTCCGGAACTTCCTGCTGCAGCTGGTAAAACACAGCGCCTTCAGTGAACACGTCATGTGTTTATAAGCAGACACCTTGTGAGGCTGCTCTGTCTGTGTGTGGTTTGTTTCAGTGTGAGAACGTGTCCAAGTCAGCCGAGGCCAACACTCCAGCTCACGAAGGCTTCGAACAGATGCTGCTGATCGCTCACTACTTCGCCACCAGATCTGCTGCTAGAGGAGTCGAACAGCTGGTAGATTTTACGCCTGCACCTGGAATTTACACCTATTCTACCTCAGTACATTACAGGGTTTATTGCTCATGTTCTTTTACTACTGCTGTGTGTTTTCAGGTGAGCGTAGCAGCCAAGCTGTCGGTGTCTCTGCTGCGTCACACGGAGCTCATTCCTGCAGACAAAGCTTTCTACGAAGCTGGTCTGGCCTGCAGGGTAAGTCCACCAGAAGAAAACCGGGAAATATCAGAGTTTTAGTTTTACCAGGTTTTTGTTCTGACGTCATTATCATGATCTGGTGTGTGGTTGAACCCAGGGTGCAGACACGACTCAAAAACTCAAGAATAAAATAAAGAATAATATTTATTAAAGTAAACAAAAAGAGTGACCTGGCAGCAAAACATACATACTAGGAGACACGGAGCGAGACAGAACATGAGCGTAGACAGGACAATCCACGTACAGAGGAACAACGAGGAGACGCAGAATAAATAAGAACACTAACAAGAGACAATGATGAACACCTGGAGTGATTGTGATAGGGGACAGGTGTGACAGGAGCTGGAAAAACACAAGGATCACAACAAACCCACTGATCCTCACAATTGTGGTCTTTAGGGAGCAGGTGGAAGAGAATCCAGAGAGGTGGAGGTATGCTCTGGGTTGAGGAAGTTGAAAGGGGGCTGCTGGGATGAAATAAATCCTCAACCTCTCAAAATCTTTGTTTTTATTTCTCAGTTTATGTTTTAAAATGAGACTTTCTAGATCTCACAAATAACATCATTATTATTTTTCAGATTTGATCAAATCGGCCATTATTTCTCAACACATTAGTCTAAAACACTGGGACAAGAGGTGGCGGGTGAAAAGCATTTCATCCTTTCATTTTTACACATTAAAGGTGTGTCTGAGCTGAACTTTTCCTTAATAAATGCATGTTACGGTCAAATCAGCTGAATTAAAAAAAAACGGTAGTGTTGTGGCCTCAGTTCTGTGAAGCGTGGATGCACAGCGAGTAAACGCTGCATCTCTTTAAAATTTAACAAGATAAACACCTGAAATATATATGTTTGCTGACATTATAGTAAAGGTGTGTCTCAGCTGAACTTTTCCTGAATAAATGCACGTAATGGTCAAATCAGCTGAATTAAAAAAAAAACTGTCGTTGCCTCAGTTCTAGGAAGCGTGGACGTGCAGCGAGTGTATCTGCTGCATTTCTTAAAAATTTAACAAGATAAACACCTAAAAATATATATTTCTTTGCTGATATTACAGTAAAGGTGTGTCTCAGCTGAACTTTTCTTTAATAAATGAACGTACCGTATTCGCCGGTGTATAATACGCTTTGTCCAATTTTTGGGAATAAATCAGAAAAAATGTACATTATACGCTTCTGTGTTTAATACGCGCTGCCGTTGCAGTCTTTTTTACGGCCACTAGATGGCGCCAAACCCTCCCCGACGCCACGCGTCATCCACCGCTGACGTTATGCGTCACCACACCGCTGAGACAACCCGGAAATGCGGTCCAATGTGCAACGCGACCTGAATTAAATTAAAATTTAACTACAGAAACGCCTAAAAATATATTTGTCAGCTGAACGTGTCTGTTTAATTTTTGTTAATAAATGATTACATATCAGCTGAATTTAAAATGTAAACAACACGATGTGTGCACACACACAACAGGCCCACAGGCCCGGTTTGGAGCGAGAGCTGAATTTAATTAAAATTAAACTACCGTACAGAAACGCCTAAAAAAAAATATTTGTTAGCTGAATATATATGTTAACGTGTCTCGGTTTAATTTTTGTTAAATGATTACAAATGAGCTTAATTTTGAACGTAAACAACACGATGCGCGCAGACAGACAGAAACGGTTTGCTGCGCATCATTTAATTAAAATAAAACTACCGTACGGAAACACCTAAAAAATATATATTTCTTATATTTCTACTGAGCTTAACTAAATGTGAAATCAGCTGGTCTGAGCTGGATTTTAAAAAATAGTTTGCCGATTTATTTCTTTACATTTAGCTAAATAAACGCTTAAAAAATATTTCTTACCTGACTTTATATCAGACGGGCTCCTGAGCTTAAAGACCGTGTAAAGTGAAATTAAATTTGTGTTTTTAGTTTGTCACATGGCATAAATATGTGTTATTAATCACCCATATAAATCTGACTGATTAAAAACATTGTTTTCCTTATAAAATTAAGTGTCAAAAATCATGAAAATACATGATTTTGCCTTGCTCTAGAACGCTGGGGGCGTGTCGCACGTGGGCGTGGTTTCAGCGCAGTACTGCGCCATGTCCAGCCCCCTTCAGAGCTGAGCTGTGTGGGGAGGCATACGGGGGAAGCAGAGATCCACCTGCTCTGTTTTTATCTGAGTTCTGGCTTCCAGCAGCTCCTTTTTCCAAGAGTTACGCTGTTTTTAGTGCACTAACAACTCTGGTTATGTTTTTAAAGTTGAGGACACATAACTCCGCTGTTATAATCAGCGCTATTTTTAGAAGATGAGCGGACTCGCGGTCCGAACCGGTCACATCGCATGCGGGGTCTGATCGCCTCTCACACACACACACACACGCGCGCGCGCGACCCGGTCACATGCATGCGGGGTCTGATCGCCTCTCACACACACACACGCGCGCGCGCGACCCGGTCACATGCATGCGGGGTCTGATCGCCACACACACGCGCGCGCGCGGGGGGGGGGAGTGCGCGGAGGTGCAGGTGGCATGTGGTCGCTCCAGCAGCACGCCAGTACTGGAGGGAGACGGTCGGTAGCGAGTGAACGGCTCCACCGAAGAACGCATTTATAACGGCTGGAGCTGCAGGGGGTGGGGCTTGTGACCGCGTGACGAAACGCGGTCACATTTAAACCACGCCTAAAAAATCCTGAAAGAGAAATGTGTTTATACACAGTTTGATCTATAACTCCAAAATTAATTGAGCTACAATTTTGAGACTTTTTACTCATTTACAAGATTACAATTACGACATTTATAATGTTTATTGAAGAAAATGTTGAAATTCACTTTACACGGTCTTTAACCAAATGTGAAATCGGTTGGATTTAAAAATCTGCAGTGTGGTTTATGAGTGGTATCTTGCAAACAAAAACAGTGAACCTCACAGCTAGGGCTGGGCGATATATCGAGATTTTTTCTAAAGAGATATAAGACGAGACGATATCGTTTATATCGAGAATTCTCCTGCTGCCGCGCGGGCTCCCACTCGCCCCCCTCCTTCTCCTTCACTGAACACAGACCCTCCTTCCTGCCTGCAGGAGAGCGGAGCGGAGCCGCAGAGACTTTCAGTAAACACGGCAGATATGAAGAGCCGCGACGCTAGCTGCTGAGGGGGAAAAACAATGTTCTTTCTGAGCTAGCCTCCTTCCTTAAAACAAACCACGGGTCTGAGCTCATAAAGCCATGCGTGCACCGCAGAGAGAGGTGGAGACATTGGTGGATCAGCGGTTTGTCATATCTCTAAAGAAACGGTCCTTAGCGGCTAACAAGATGGCTAACGCTTTAGCCGTCTTCTTCCCCAGCTGAGATTGGCCGTGTCTTTGGCGCTATGATAAACTGCTGATTTAATAATGTCTTCGCCTCTCGGTTCATGTTTCTGAGTGGAGGGTGTCGTGTTTTTACACAAGGATTCAATGAGACACTTTGTAGAGCAACTTAGAGAACGTCTTTATTCTTCGTGAACCCGGAAACAACCCCCTGACCCTTTCACAATAAAACCGGATACAGTATATCAAATATATTGTACCACAGGCTCACATTTACTGTAGTTCACAAACACACTGACTAAAGGTGGGTTTATACTAGCGTCACGTCTTTTACCCCCCGTTGAGTGAACCCAGCGCTGACGTGTGTCACCGACCGCATTGAGTGTTTATACCTCTTTAGGACGTGGGGATAATCCCTCCCTCTTCCCTCCCACTGCATACGTCACGCGCACTCACACTGCATACGTCACACGCACGTTGGCTGTTGCCGGAAAGAGGAAGTAATTTCAACAGTTCACTACGAAGAAAATGTATTCGCAGGCGGCAAAAGAGATGCTTCTCAGGTTGGATGACGAGTCGGAGGACGAGGATGAAGAAAATGACCTTATATTAATGTTATTGACCGCGAACATGGAAATACGACGCGAACGGCGTTGGCACGTTCGCCCGCTGAACAGGACCAGATCTACACAAGGCGAGTTTAGCTTGTTGGTTCAGCAGATGCGGGAGATGGATGACGAGACACACTTTTCATATTTTCGAATGTCCGCTGCTCGTTTTGATGAACTTGCCCACCGGATCTCCCCTCACCTGCAGCACGCACCGACGCACAGCGCACCGGTCTCTGCCCCGGAGAGACTGGCTGTGACGCTGCGGGTCCTGGCTTCTGGGTGCTCATTCACTGCCATCGCTGCCAGTTATAAGCTGGGGAAGGCTACTGTATGCTCTGTACGCCCATATGGAGGTAAGATGCAATATAATTAATGTCAGTACTGATGTTATATTTGCACTTTATTTTGTAATTTTATGAAACATATTACTGTAAGAACTACCGGTATCTAAAACAGTGGCGGGGTCACGTGCTGCGGGGTCACGTGCTGCGGTGTCACGTGCTGCGGTGTCATAGACCATATATGGACATCCAAACAAAAAACGCCCACAAACTTTGAACCAATCACACGCTGCGAGCCGCATCGTCGGCTTCGAGAGTTCTGTTTGGGGGCTATGTACACGACGCGCTTGCACCAGGGGATCACAGCGGGTGTGCGGCCAAAAGTTGCGCAATGTTTGCTCACTCAACGGGGAGTAAAAGACGTCCGACGGGCCGTCGTGCCAAGTATAACAAGGCCTTAAAGTGAAAGCACCTTTCTATCTTATCAAGACACTCAAAGCTCTTTAAAACACAATCTGTGTCCTCATTTACCCATTCATACAGCACTCTACTAGAACTGTACAAAGAATAATCAGTACTTTATCACATTCATACACTGATGGGACACACATCAGAGGCAATGAGGGGTTCAGTGTTGCCCACTGCCCAGGAACACTTCAGCATGTGACAGCTGGTGGAATTGAACCCCCACCTCTCCCATTGGAGGAGACTGCTCTAGCCTCTCAGCCACAGCTGCCCTCAGCTGAAGAGGATTATTATTTAATAGGTGTAAATAAATGTCTAAAAAATAAAGTAATGTATGGTTCATTCATAAAATGGTTCATTTTTTAGACATTTATTTTGTAGAGTTACAGCTGTTTGTTAATAAATGTTGCTGTGTGACAACTGGGACAAAGCTTTGACTCAGAAATATATTTTTGTTATTCTTTTATGGAAAGAAAATTATATCGAGATATATATCGTATATCGCGATATATCGCAACAATATCGAGATATGAATTTTTGTCCATATCGCCCAGCCCTACTCACAGCTAATTGCAGCTACATTCCAGAGCAGGGGGCGGGCAGCGACAGAGTCAGTCCGACCAGAGGAGGCTTTTTTCGGACACATGAGCTAGAAACATCTGGAAGTGGCCCTCTTCCTCTCCGCTCTCGGAGTCCTCTGCTGCTGCCCATAGCGGCCGAAACTGGTACTGCACCATTTTTGGTTCAGTCTGCAGGTAAACAGACTACAGGGCGCATTAGCGCCCATAGCGGCCGAAACTGGTACTACACCATTTTTAGGCCAAACTGAAAAACAGCGAATCGGAGCCAAAAATGGGTCTAAAAATATGGGAAAAAATCCATAGATAATACGCTTCGGTGTATAATACGCACGCAGGATATTCAAATGAGTAATAAAAGAGCATAGTATACACCGGCAAATATATGTTCAAATCATCTAAATTAAAAAAAACTATAGTGTCTTTGCCTCAGTTCTGTGAAGCGTGGACGTGCAGCGAGTGTAAACGCTGCATTTCTTTAAAATTTAACAAGAAAAACACTTAAAAAAATTATTTGTTATGTCACTGATGTATCGTTCCCGCAGCCGCCTGTACAAGCTTCCTGTTTTCCCTCTTTTGTTAGAGGTGGAGCTCGGTGCCGCTGCTGTTTGTCCTTGGCTGTTGGTTTGCCTGCTGTCCGGATTGTCCTGACTGGCGTTTGGCCTTCCATTTGCATGGTCCGTTGGCTGCCGTCTTATCGCCCTGTCTGCTGGTTGAAAGCCCACTGTTGTGGCTGGCGTAAGGCTGGCTGCATCTCCTGTCCTGTGTGGCTGATCTGGGCCGACTGATGTTCAGCTCGGACTAATCGTCCAGGTGCCGACTTGAGTGGCGTCTACTACGGCGCGGCGGTTCTTCCCAGGACGGACTCTTTGGACTGCTGCGGCTTGATTGATCGAGAATCCCCCCAAACTGTGGTATTACCTTTGGTGGTGCTTCCTGTTCAGTCTAAAGAGAGCCAGCTTCAGGAGCTGCTGGAGGCCAAGGCTCTGGCTCTTTCTCAGGCCGACCAACTCATCGCTCGGTACCAACTGCAGCGGGCTCAGGTCCAGGCTGAGGTAACGCAAACTTTTTGTCCTGCAATCGAAAACGTGCCACAAGATGATCAATTGGAGCCTTTTTCTCTTTTTGTGCAGGCTCGGAAGCTGGCCTCGCTGCTGAAGGACGCCGGGAGGCACTGCAGGCCGAGCTGAGCAACCAGGTTCTGGAGGTGGAGAGGTCCAGAGCGGACATGGAGGAGCTGCTGCAGCACAACGCCCGGTTACAGAAAGACTCCGAGGAACATCAGGCCCTGAAGGGAGCTTACAACGCCCTGCTCAGCAGGTCACAGGCTCAGGGTATCCGCGGGGTTGTAAAAGGTATTAAAAGGTAGTAAATGAAATTAACACAAATTAAGGCCATTAATAAAAAGTAATAAACGTCATCTGACGAGGTATTAATTTTTTTTTTTAAAACCTACACATTTATATTTTTCTCGTTCTGTCTAAAAAAAGTCTGAATTTATTTATCTTTTCTAATTTTATGTTCCGAGTAGGACCTTAGCTAAAACATTGACGTCACACCGTCGGTCAGTGTGTGCACGCGCCTACAGCTGGCATAAAAATGGGGAAAAAAATCCATAAATATGCCACTTCGGCCTATAAGTTGCAAGGCATGTAAATTATCCAAAAAAACTGCGACTTACAGGATGAAAAATATGGTAGTTATTACCCTGATGCATGCTCAATAATCCAGGCTAAGTCTGGTCCTCTGGACATTCAAAAAACAAAACAAAGCAACAAAGAAAAAAAACTGTAGAATTTGCTCTACAGTTATTTTTTTGCTTTGTTTTGTTTTTTGAATGTCCAGAGGACTAGACTTAGCTTTTTTTTTTAGATATGGTATTTATTATTTTTCTCCCTCTTTTTTGAATTGTGCATGCTTTCAGTGTTGAATTATTTTAACTAAACTGTTCTGTTTTCAAGTTTACAGTTTTTCATTTGCCATTAGAGATATGTTATGTGTGGGAACAATCTGTTTGTCTTGGGTTAGATTTAAATAACAAATAGGTCAGTGCTTTTATTGAGGCAAGAAGCAAGTTGATGTATCCAGTAATTATTATAAAACTACATGTACTACCAAAATTTAGGAAGGAAACGACCGTAATCTATCACTTTACAATTAGTTACTCTGAACTGAAGTACAAGAGGTTGCGGCTACGGTTGCAGCTCAGTGTCGTGATGGCATTAAAAAATATTGTGATGGTATTAAAAAGGTATTAAAAGGTATTAAATTTAACTTAAGAATTTCTGTATACACCCTGAGACTCTTACCACGCCCTTCTCAGCAGGTCACAGGCTGCTAAATAAGACTAAATGTTTATTAAACTGCTTTTATGACTAACTGAGGCTTTTTGTTCAGGCTGAATGAAACGGAGCGGCTCCTCAAAGAGCTGCAGGCGGCTCACAGCTCCCTCAGCAAACAGACGGACGCTCTGAGGAGGAACCATGAGGCGCTGCAGCAACAGCAGCAGAACAAGTAAAAGACACGCGTCCCCGTCCTCTCTGCTCATGTCTGAAGTCAGCCGAGACGTTTCTGACCCGTTTCTCCCTCAGGATGACCTCGGAGTTGGAGGACCGAGAGCAGCAGCTCAAATCGCTCCAGTCTGACGTACAGAAGAGAAACGGTGACATCACAGGTCAGCGGAGACGGGTTTTAAACCACAGACGGTGACGTTAGAGAGGCTGTAAAACCAGAGACTGAACAGTTTATTTCATTTTAGTTCAGTATTTTTGTGTTTTCCTGACAGGTCTGAACGCTGAGCCGAGAGCCGGGAAGTCAGGAGGAGAGGGAAGCTCGACTACCGAGGCGCGTCTCTTCGTATCGTGGAGGACTACAGCCCAGACGTGGAATACCAGGACGTCACGACAGAACTTTACAAGCGAGGTTTGAAGCCGGCTCTACTCTTCCCAGCCTGGCTCCGCATAACGCAGCTCAACGGTGCCAAAAAGTTTTTCGGCTCGGTGGAGGAGGCTCAACAATACATCAAGAGACTCCCAAAATCATCGGAGAACCCATAAATGAATAACTTTATTAGTCAAAGTGGATGAGAGGTAACAAACACACACATGCGGGGGCGTGGCGGGGTGCACTCTGGAGACACACGCAGTTGTTTTTCGGCTCGGTGGAGGAGGCTCAACAATACATCAAGAGACTCCCAAAATCATCGGAGAACCCATAAATGAATAACTTTATTAGTCAAAGTGGATGAGAGGTAACAAACACACACATGCGGGGGCGTGGCGGGGTGCACTCTGGAGACACACGCAGTTGTTTTTCCTTCTCAGTGTGCATTTGTATGTATTTCAAATGGTAAATGGAGCTTATTTATATAACGCTTTCCAGCCCCCTGTGAGGAGCCCCAAAGCGCTTTACAATACCAGCCATCCACCCATTCATTCAGACATTCATACACCGGTAGTGGTAGCCTGCCTTGCAAGGCGCCATCCAGACCTACCGGGAGCAACTCGGGGTTAAGTGTCTTGCCCAAGGACACAACAACACATGGTGGGCGGATGCGGGATTCGAAGCTCCAACCTTCCGATCAGGGGTCGACTGCCATTACCACTACACCACGGCCGCATACATAATCTGTTTATTAACGAAGGACTGATTCTGGCCACCCCTTGTGCCCACATTGGACTTTATGAATGGAAAGGTAGCTCCACACACCAGTTGGATCATGGCTGAATATTATAACACCAGCTATGTAAAGGCTGGAGGCTCCTTTCATGTTAATTTTTGAACTGATTATTTTTTACTAATTATTTTCTTACTATGGTCATGGTGGCTTCTTTTTGTCAGATATTAATACAGTACTACTACAGGTGGTCCTCGACTTACGGCAACTTGGACTTACGAACGCGCCCCATTCAAAAGCATTGCATCGAGTTACGGCGGAGATGCGACTTTACAGCGGAAAATACTGTACCGAAACCGAACGGGGGGAGTTGGAAATAGCTGGAAATGAAACTTAGGGGAGCTGGGGAGCAGGAAACGAAACTTAGAGGAGCTTGAAACTTAACAGGAGGGTAGGGGGTTTCCACTGACGCGCTCAGGAGCAGGCAGCAGGCAGATCGGAGCAGATAGAGGAAGAAATGACCAGCTCCCAATAAGAAAGTACCGTGAACACCGGTGTATAATACGCTCCGGTGTATAATACGCTTTGGCCAATATTTGGAAATAAATCAGAAAAATCTGTAGATAATACGCTTCGGTGTATAATATGCGTTGCCGTGACAGTCTTTTTTATGGCCACTAGATGGCGCCATGATACGCCTCCAGGTACAGTCTGCAGGTAAACAGACTACAGGGTGCATTTGCGCCCATAGCGGCCGAAACTGGTACTGCACCATTTTTAGGCCAAAATGAAAAAGCGAATCAGAGCCAAAAATGGGTCTAAAAATATGGGAAAAAAATCTGTAGATAATACGCTTCGGTGTATAATACGCAGGACATTCAAATGAGCAATAAAAGTGCGTATTATACACCGGTGTTTACGGTAACTCTTTTTCCTGATAATGTGTTAGGATAGACTAAGTATTGAACATGCTTTGTTAGCTAACAGTTTGTAAATAAAGTTCTGTGCATGTTTATGGACCAGTATGTACGCTTGTTCAGTCTCATGTCGATGAACAGGTGTGCGGCGCAGCGTTGGCATACTTTTTCCGACTTTTGGCAAAAATCCGGAATTATGGAAGCCACTTGTAATGGGTTCCGACTTGCGTCAAAATCGGGTTACGAACGGTGCGTAGGAACGGAACTCGTTCGTAATGGGTTTACATTTATTTCTAGGAGCAATGGTTAGCTCTGATTTTTCTCTGAGACCAAGAGTTTGAATGTGGTGGTGAATGTTTATGTTCCTAATATAGATGATGATAATTTTTTTAAACAACTATTTTCTTCTTTACCCGATCTTAATAAATACTCTCTGGTCCTAGGGGGTGATTTCAACTGTTGGTTAGAACCAGTTTTGGACCGCTGATCTGTTAAAACTTTTAACAGATGAGCGGTCCAAAACTGGTTCTTTGCTTATGACATACTTTTAACTTAAAAGTAATGTCATAAGCAAATCTGCATCAGTCATTCAAACCTTTTTAACTGAATATGGATTAGATCAAAGAATAGAAACTCTGTAACCCAGGTAAAAGAGAGGTGCACAGTCCATCTCTGCTCACAGCAATTTGCTCACTGAAGATTTGGTCTATTTGGAATTCAGAGGTACTTACCGTATTCGTCGGTATTTAACACGCTCCTGTGTATAACACGCTTTGTCCAATTATTGTAAATAAATTTTAAAAATCCATAAATAACACGCTTCGTTGTATAACACGCATCTATTATGCGTCACCGCGACTCGTCAGCGCCTCATTTGCCCTGCTTAAAATGGCGACCACAGAAGCGAGCAGTACGGAGGACTTCACAAGAAAACACGGTAAAAACAATTATTTATTTGCGAGAAAAAATATATTTCTTAGCAGACATTATAGCACAAGGGTTCCTGAACTTAAAACCCTTTTACACCTAAGTCTCAAATTTCCGCCTGGCATCTTTTACTTGTTTTTCACTAGAGAATAGGAAGAAAATGTCCTATGGCCCAGTGCTTCAGCACATTTTTCCAGAATATGTAGAACTTTCAATATCTGGCATTATTTTACATTATACTTGATACTAAACCACTATTAAAACTGGTTTTAATAACGTTTAAAACGTTAAAACGTTTAAAAAATACAAAAATGTGGCTCCACGTATACGTATAACGTTTCGATAAAAGATTACCTTCTTCAGATACTAACGTGGGCCATGGGACAAACGACCTGCATCGTCCCAACCATACAGGAAACTGACAAGTTTTTCAAGATGGCCGCCCTTTGTAGGTTCCAAACTAATTGAAAACACCTGTTTTTAAACATACATGCAGGTTACAAATAAAATGAATCCAATTCTCATACATTGTTCAATAGAAATTACTTAAAAGAAACTATCTAAATATTGTAGAAGGCCCGTGCAAAATAAACATTCTTTTACATGAAATACAAGTTTCACAAAACCAAAACAATAACAATATGTTCCAGTACAGTCCAAAAAATTACTCAAGTAGCCATATAGATTATAATACAGTTCTACTCAACACCATATGCAAATAAATTAGAAATGTTCTTTCTATACAAAACAGAACAAAACAAAAGCCCATGTACTGTATATGTTTTGAATAAGAATTGACCTCAAAGGTCAAGTTTCAAGTTATAAGGAAGCCAGCAGGGAAAGAACTTGCTCCACTGATGAACAGTATTGGTCCAACCAGACTAAACCCCACCCGAACAGGCACTGGCTAAAGGGTGAAGGGGGTTTGTTGCTGGACCCCGAGGGGTCTCAGCAGATGCACTCTCCATGGACAGGCCGGGCCGTCCGGCCAGAGCCAACCCTGCATCATTGTGAAGCAAGAACCACCACAACCGGACCCCCTACTAATGGCACTATTGTAGGATTCAAGTCCAAAATTACGTTTGCCTTAGGTCTATTTTAACTTTATACTTACTGAGGTTAAGTATAGTTTTAAAGACTCAGGTTCTGTTAAGAGGTTCTTAATGGTTTAATTTAAGTTTTAGAAACCAAGTTTGTCTCAAAGTAAATTTGCCCTTAAGGGTCTGTGGTTAAGTTTAGGGATAGGATCAAGGTTCAGCTTAAAAATTCTATACAAAATTGGTTAGGTTTAGGCTGGAACAATAATGTCTTACAGGCACTTTGGTTAAGTTTAGGTTGGAAACTTGGGTTTGGCCTGAAAATTACAGTTGTTATGTTTAGGTTTGGGGCCTAAGTTTAAATATTAAGAAAAGATAATGGTTAAGTTTAGATTTGGGGCCTCAGTCTATTCATAAAGAAAAATTGTTTTTATGTGAACAAGGTTTTAGTGAAGAGAGCAAGGTTTGAATAGAGTAAGGGCCTAATAGTTTTATTAAAAAAGTCTTTGCTCTTAAAAATAGGTTCAAAAATAGTTCTTTTAGTGAAAATTTTAATAAAAATTCAAAGTTTTTCAAAATAAAATTGTAATTTAAAACAAGGTTTTGGTGGTAAGTTGAGGTTTTTTGAGATACTTTAGGATTTAAACCTAATTTTGACCCAAAAAAACAGTTCTAAGTATGGTTTTAAACTTTAATTCAAAAATAAAGATTTAGTAGACATTTGTCTCTTTGACACCATCAAGTGGTGAAATAAAAGTATAACCATAACATGAATCTGAGGCTGAAAGGCCTCATCCTGTGGTGGTGAATATTTATTTTAAGAAAACACTTGTAGGTTGTTTCTAACTATAAATTTGGGTTGAAGAGCCTTCAGGTACCTCCAAGGAAGGACCCATGGTTTGTGGTAATCCAGAACTAGATACCCTGCGAAATTTTATCAGTGCTCTCATCTTTAAGTCAAGTTTCTAAGGTGTTGTTTTTATTAACTTCTGTTAATTGTTTCTTTCCAAAGCAAAAAGGTCCTAATCCAAATATAAAAGGAATATTTCTAATAAAATGGGGCCTATTTGGGCTCCCAGTGTCCTAAACAACAGCCTTTAGATTCCTTAGTTTCTAGAAAAAGACTAATGTATATTCCACATGATAAAAACAGTTCAAGATAAAACCATTTCCTGGGGCCACCATGGAGTGTCCTGAAGTAGTCCCATAGGTCAAAGAACCAGTCAAATGTCCAAAAGGAATTACCAACATTTACCCATTTTAATAAAGAAGTTTAAATGAGTATAAAAACATGCTTTAAAAAGCTTTAAGAAACCTGCACACTTTATTAAAAAGATATCTTGAATAAAGCTAAAATACCTCCAAATGCTTTATGAATTTCAAACTGAGTCATTAGTTTGAGTCCTGAGAGTGGGAAGTGACTCTCCACAGTCTGTGGTCCCCTGGTGTGGGGAAGAGGGTCCAGTGGTCCTCTGTTCCATCCGAATCCTGTAGATCTCCGGGGCCAGATGAGGGTGTATCGGTGTCCGACTCATCATCCTCGATTAGAATGACCTCTCCCTCCGGGACCCGCTGAGCCTGGGAGTCTCTGTCCACCTGGTAGCGAGGATCAAACCCCAAGGCAGTCTCCAGGGGCCGGAATGGTTGAACCCTCATGGTTGGAGGGGGTTGAGGAGAGTCTCCATCAGGTCGTGAGTCCAGTGTGGGCTCCAAAGGGATTAAGGGAGTAGAAGGTCTTTCTGTCTCCTGAACCCGAGGTGGGCTTAGGGGAGTTCCTCTCCCTAAGCTGTTCAGGTAACAGTGGAGGATTCGGTCCAGCTCAAAAAGTGTGGGTGTCAGGACCGTCATGAGTCTTTTACGAAGCTCTTTTATTGCTCTCGAATCTGTCAGGCTCCCCAGCCTGAGTTGAATGGCCCCATGGAGGAGGCCGCCCAGAAGTCTTTGTTTAAGGCCCGAAAAGGATTGAGGCCTGGCCAGTCTGGATCTGTACAAGCGAGGCCTTGGGGGTTGGATGACTTCCACGTTGATCTGGACTCCTGACATCCCCCTGGTCCGAGGCCTGGAGGTCCATCTCCGGATGCCCGGTGGTCCAATGTTTCTTCTGCGGAAGAGGGGGGAGCGCAGAAATTGCTCTCGGGCTCGATGCAGGGTCTCAGGATCTGGAGCCCCTTCGACTCGACGACGTCTTTGGCGAGACTCAATGGATGGAGGCAGCATGATTAGTTCAGGTAGGTAAAAATATATTACTTTAAAAAAATATTACTTTAAAAAAAGTCAGATGCTGTTTCACTGATGGTTTAATAAAATAATCACTTTTTCATAAAGGATAAAAAACGTTTCTGCTAAAAAGAAACTGTCCAGATGAACTGATTGGGAATGAGCGGATTTGATACCTGGACTATTGAGAATTAACTTTCTTCACTATTAAAACTGTTTAATATCAATAAAAAACAAAAAGCAAAATTATATTTTAGTGATTTTATGCCAACAAAAAACTGAATTTGAACATGAAGTAAAGATTTTCTATCACAAATTAACAATTTCACTATAGAACATATTTACATTTTTTTTACAAACAAGAAACAGACTAACAATTCTAACTATTTACAGGCGATTTTTCCCCTCCCCCATTTCTTATTGTCCTGAGCCTTTGTGGTATTCCCTGAAGCAGCTGCTCTCCAGCTGAAGGCACAAGCCCACATCACAGGCCTCACACCTCCAGGCTGTGCATTTCTTGCAGAGCTTGCAACGCCGCCTCCCCATGCTGGCTCTCTGAGACACTGCCTGCTCGTTGCTGCATGGGACTGGTAGATGGTCTACAGGTTCCTTTCGTGGCATTCGAAAAGGAACACCTAGGAGGTGTGCTGCCAGCTCCTCCTGGAATCTCTGGCGGGCCATCGGCTTGCTTCTCATAGTGACACACTGGTCCTTGTGTATCACGAACGAGTTCGTCACAGAAATGTCTAATAAATGTTGGAACACAGTGGTGGACCACCTTCTTGTCTTGCGGTGGATGGAGTGTGTCCCAATCATTTGGTCAGATGTGTCCACCCCCCCCATGTACTTGTTGTACTCAGTCACTGCAGTGGGCCTGTTGACAGCGATCCTCTGTACTGTGCCATCAGGTGACTTCTGCCAGCGCTGAACGGTGTCTCCAGTGTACACGGGGTGGAAGGTGGAGCACATCGAGACCTCCCTGGTGTCCATCCACTTCACAAACAGAAGCTCCCCATCCCTGATCCACCGGATGCTGCCTCGTGGACATCGTTTGTGGAGGGCATTTTCGGTGGTGGTGGGGACACCGACTCTTCCCTGCCTGTATGTCCCACAAGCACCAAATCCCTGCTGCCTCAGATGTTGATAGAGTAAAGGGCTGGTATAAAAGTTGTCAGTGTACACAATATAGCCAGAGCCCAGGTACTCTCTCTTGACCAAGGTGCTAACAACATCGAAGGACAGCCCCTTTCCAGATGCAAATTTTGACTTTCCAGTATACAGCTGGAAGTCCACTGTGTACCCATTTTTATCCGCCAGGACAAAAAATTTCAGGCCCCACTTTGTTGGCTTAGCCTTCATGTATTGCTTGAAGCTGAGCCTGGCCTTGGTTGGAACCATCCTTTCATCGACTGCAAGGTGCTGCCTTGGGTGGTATAAGGCACGGCACCTTGTCCCTATCTTCATCAGCGGCCTGACCCGGTGGAGGGGGTCATAAGTTTCTGTCCCCTTTAGGCCATCATTCTTCTGATCCTCCTCCGGGTCACTCATGCGCACATTGGCCAAAATGGCCAAGAACCTGTCCCTGGACATGATGGTTGCTGGTGTTGGAAGGCTGAAAATAGTTCCACTACGCCAAAAATCAGTCATTTTTGGCAGCCGGTTCATTGCCATGAATAGTAGCATGCCGATGAATTTCTTCAGTTCCACTACGCCAAAAATCAGTCATTTTTGGCAGCCGGTTCATTGCCATGAATAGTAGCATGCCGATGAATTTCTTCAGTTCTCCTGGACTTACTTCAGTCCAGGAGAACTTCCTCCCTTTGGCCAGGTTCCTGGCTGCCCCCTTATTTGTGCAAACACAAAGTGATGTGAGGACTTCTGTGTCGAAGAAGTACTGAAATATTTCACCTGGTGGTGGATTCCCTACATTTAGAGGGTGTTGGACACCAGGGGTTCTTTTGGGGAAGAACCTGGGTTGAAAGCCTGGCTCATCAGGCTCTTCATGGTTCTTCCACCTCGGATGGAGTGGGGAACGGCTGCGATGCCTCGTAGTCCCAGCATCACCTCCAGCAGATCTTCCAGCATCACCTCCAGCAGATCCTCCAGCAAGAATTCTGCCTCTTCCACTTCTTCTCCCCCTTGCTCTTCATCAGAGAATGTTCTAAAAATAGTAAATATTCAAGTTTGTCACAGCAATGTGGTGTGTGGTGCTGTACTGAGACTTTCATGTATAGAGCGCAAAAGTCTAATAGACTTGATAAACTATTCCAGAAACAACATAGAATATAAAATAAAACTATAAATACATCCTATTATGTGTACCCAGTAAAAACTATTATCCACAAGTAACAAGCCTCATTCATTCAGAAATAAAATTCAAAAAGTCATTCAATTGATCAAACTTTACCTTTCTTCTGAAGAAAAAACTGAATCTCCCAACTCAAAGCCATCCAGGAATCTCCTTGGTGTTTTTTTTTGTCCTTGAAGGACGTTTGTCAGACATTTCAACTTGTTTTTCTGCTCTGTCGCTCATTTTTCACTCCTCACTCTTCACTCTCCCTTCGAACAAAGGAGCAAAACAAAAGACGCGCTTCGCGCGCTTCCTGCAGCCGCAGGACGGCAATTACCTTAATGCCAACTAAATGGCCAAAAAGCGCACTTTTTTTCTTTCAAACACCGTTTAAATTTTTCTGATAGCGCAAACGGTTGCAGAGTTACGGTAATCCAAAAATAGCTTGTTAAAACGTATCGCCGACGATACCTTCGGTTTAAAAGGGGTTAACCAATTCACAAAATGTTCAAATCAGCTGGATTTAAAAAAGTAGTTCGCCGATTTGCAAGCACGCGGATGGGACGCTTTATTTCTTTAAATTTAGCTAAATAAACGCTTAAAAATATATATTTCTTAGCTGACTTTATAGCACAAGGGTTCCTGAGCTTAACCAACTCACGAAATTTTCAAATCAGCTGGATTTAAAAATCCGCAGTGTTGTTTATGAGTTACGGTATCTTGCTAACAAAAACAGCGAACCTCACAGCTAACAGCAGCTACATCCAGAGCAAGGGGCGGGCATCGACAGAGTCAGTCCGACCAGAGGAGGCTTTTTTCGGACACATGAACTAGAAACTGTCTGGAAGTGTCTCCCTAGCGGACAAAAGTGGTACTGCACCATTTTTTGCCCAAAATGAAAAACTGTGAATCAGAGCCAAAAATGGATCTAAAAATGTGGGGAAAAATCCATAAATGACACGCTTCGGTGTATAACACGCAGGACATTCAAATGAGCAAAAAAACTGTGTGTTATAGACCGACGAATACGGTACCCTGCAGGCCAGACCAGCTTCGTAGAAAGCTTTGTCTACAGGAATGAGCTCCGTGTGACGCAGCAGAGACACCGGCAGCTTGGCTGCTACGCTCACCTGAAAACACCGCAGCAGTAAAAGAACATGAGCAATAAACCCTGTAATGTACTGAGGTAGAATATGTGTAAAGTCCAGGTGCAGGCGTAAAATCTACCAGCTGTTCGACTCCTCTAGCAGCAGATCTGGTGGCGAAGTAGTGAGCGATCAGCAGCATCTGTTCAAAGTCTTGGTGAGCTGGAGTGTTGGCCTCGGCTGACTTGGACATGTTCTCACACTGAAACGAACCACACACAGACAGAGCAGCTTCACAAGGTGTCTGCTTATAAACACATGACGTGTTCACTGAAGGCGCTGTGTTTTACCAGCTGCAGCAGGAAGTTTCGGAGGTCGACCCACATGCGTGTCGGAGAGGGTAGTCAGATTCAGGAACAAACGCTTGTACATGTTAAAGTTCTGATCACAAACAT
>JBBPBX010000669.1:64631-82628 GCA_038048925.1 Garcialebias charrua
GCAACTTATTAACACATAAGACAGGGTTTCTGCAGGTTTCAACTCAAATTTAAGACTTTTTTTTTAGACCAGTGTGAATCAAATTTAAGACCTATTCACAACATATGTACACGACAGAAATGTACAGAAGAAATGCATAATTACTTAATTACTTGAAAAGTAACTTTATTCAAAAAACGAAATGAACACATTTTACATGCAGTGTTGTTGATAATGGAGAACAAAAACATCTGGCCATGAGGTTGAAGATGCTTGTATGTGGACTACATAAATCTGAGCTCCTCTCCCTTAGCAAGAATCTCCTCCTCAATGTTCTTCAGATCAGCTGCTTTATCCTTGCTAGCTCTCCTCAGGACGTTTGACTTTGTTATCAGCTGAGCCATCTGACTGCCAGCCTTGCCTTCAGCCTGCTCTGCAAATTTGTCTGCATCTTTGGAAAGAACTGTGGTCCTCCTTTTTTTGAGTTCCTCCAGGTAATCTTCTGCTGCATTTCTCTTTTGGCCCTGTGCAAAAGAGTCCTTCTTTCTCTCCGTTTCAAGATGAAGACGGTATCTGGTCCTGGCTGATGCCACTGAGTTCAAGAGTTCTTTTGTGAGAGGGACTATGGTAACGCCTCCATGTTGAGTGACATATTCACATATAAGTCTCTGTGTTATTACAGTGTCCAGCTGCTTGGTTTTGGTGGTTCGATTCAGGCTTTCATCGAACATGAGCACAAACGGTCCAGTCACTTTGGAAATTAGTTCTCTTTCTGAAGGCCAGATTGTTCTATTTTGTGTAGCTCCGCCCTTTAAACTACGCCTATCGGGCGTGTCCCTGCGTTTCGCGCCCAACATTGATGACTTTTAGTCCACGCCCACCTGCTGTGGGCCCATCTATGTCCACTATAAAACCAGGGTGGACTATAGTTCTGCTCCCGATTTTTCTTCAACCAACGACGAAGAATGACGTCAACACCTTCTTTTAAATACTGCCCTGGCTGCGGCAAGGGCTTCATCCTGGCCTCCGACCTGCACAAGATGTGCGAGATGTGCAACGGTCCAGTGCACGCGCAGCAGGCGATGGAGCCCAATTGTTCCTGCCTGGCATGCCTCCGTCTGCCGGCGGAGCAGAGACGGCGCCGAGTGGACCTCTTCACCATCGGAATCTTGGAGCAGCAGCCAGCTGCGGAAGCAGGTTGGCTAAGAGATAGGGGTGGACGATTAATCGCATTTGCGATTATCTCGCGATATGTTAAAACGCGATTCTCTAATCGCACGGGCTGCGATTTGACTGGTCACGAGATTTGGTAGTGAACCGCTCTGGCCGCGCGCAGCTCTGAGTGGAGCAAAACAGAGAGAGAGCAGGGAGGAGGAGACCATGCGCTCCAACACAGTTGCTCCAGGCTCGACAGAAGTCATAAAAGTTATAAATTCAGGTAAGTTAGCTCATTTAAACGTGTATCTGATCTTAGAGGCTGAAACACCGAGACCGCGGGAGATAAACAGAGCGAGCTGGTCATGTGACCGGGTCTGTTGTTGACGGTGCCCTGTTAGCAGCTAGCTCAGCAAGCTAACGTTCTTCGTGAAAAAGCGCATTAATTATCTGATTTTAAAAAAACAGTTGCGTCGTTAGTGATATGAATTAATACAGAACCAGTAAAAATAATCGCATTTTAAATCTCAATTTATAGAAAAAAAAAAATCGCGATTAGGTTATTTTCCAAAATCGTTCAGCCCTACTAAGCAGGGTATATACAGGAATAATGAAATTAATTTCAATACCTTTTCAAGACTTTTTAAAGACCTTCCAAAATAAATTCAAGACCTTATCGTCACTTTGTTTTCCTAAGCAACAAATCTTTGATTTACAAAACTGCTGTTGTTTTCAATTAAATCCGTGAATCTCAAACCTATAACAGAACTGAGATACTGTACAGTGGAAAGAAAAAAGTTCAAAAGAAGAAACTGAACCACGACTAGGTTTAAGAAAATATAGCTTAGGTTACAACAAGACTCGTAGCTATTTTAAAGTAACTTGGTTGAACAATGGCGAATAAGAAATAAACACAGTAATCATTACATGTGCCTCAGTGCAGTTGCTTTGCATTCCAGCAACTCTTCAGTTTGCACCAGCTCACTGAGTTTTTCTTTACGTCTCCTTCTCAAGACATTGGACTTGGTGATCAGTTGGGCCATTAAAGAACCTGACTTTCCCTCTGCCTGCTCTGCCAACTGATCTGCATCTTTTTGCAGAGAATCGCACACCTCTTGTAGAACTTTTCTCTTTTTTTCAGCTCTTCTAACTCAGCTTCAGCGTTTATGCCCATCGAGGCTACGCTCATCTTTTTTTTACAAAATGTACAATAAGCCTCGCGGTTATTCTCGGCGACAGGCCTCAGCCATTCTTGAAAATCAGGCATCTCCAACCAGGAGTCCGAAAACTTGCATTTACCCATTGTTCTCACGGTCTCGCGGCAACTTACTCGAACACACAGACTCAACTTGGAGATAAAGCAGCCGCGCATGCGCACAAGATAGGCCTAGCCGTAAAGGCTGTTGTAACCTGACACTCTAAATTTGTGCGAAGCAGTTTCCGAATCCTCCGCGGTGAGGAAAACAAATATTAGTCATACATACTTTTTGCTGTCAAATTATTTAAAGCTATAATAACAGCAAAAAAATAATACCTCATCAAATCGCTTTCAAGACTTTTTAATACTTTTCAAGACCCTTTATTTTCCCAAAATTGATTTATCAACTTTTAATGACTTTCAAGACCCCGCGGACACCCTGACTAAGAGACCTAGCCGACATAGCCTGTGGCTCAGAGACAGCTAGTGGCAGCGGTCCTCCCTCCGTTGGAGGCTCGGAACCAGCCTCGCCTTTTCTCCGTCCCCAGGAGAATACTAGCTGCCGGGTCCCGCCCTGTCCTCAGGGAAGCGCGGGACCGGCCCTGTCTCACAACGAGGGAGCCGAACCGCCCGGCGCACACGTCCCGGACCACGCACCAGATGGACCGGAACCGGCGCCCTCCCTGCCTTTATCAGCTTCATCCAGCCGGGCTCACTCACCAGCACCGGTGGAGTCGCCTCCTCCCCCGTCTGAGTCACCGGGGGCGCAAGGCAGCCATTCCTCCCTCCTCAACGTCCTCCCCGCGATTATCAAGTGGGCTGCGGACGTGTGTGGCATGTCGGTTCCTGAAGGCACCACTGAAGTGAGGTCCTCGCTCCTGGCGGGAAAGTTTGCGCCGAAACATGGTGGCGCGGCAGAACCCGTCTGGCCAGACCTGCCGGATGTGGTGTCTCTCCTGCAGAGTGCTTTTAAAGACCCCCTCAGGCTGAGGGCACCGGTGGTTTCATCTGCGCCCATCACCAGGGAGCGCGGGCTCACAGCTCAGGACTTTCCGGCAGTGCCGCCGCTCGAACCGAGCCTCTCGGCGGTGTTCAGGATCCGTGCGTCCAAGCACGTGGGAAAGCGGATTTTTCCACCAGCACCTGGCGACCTGCTCGCTGCAAAAACACAGGACCGCATCCACCAGTGCGCAGCTCAAGTTGGCGCGTATTCAAACATCATCGCGCTGTTAGCGCTCTCCATCAGACGTCTCATCTGACGCCACGGTCGAAGACGCGGTGGACGTCATCACAAACATGTGTGCCGTTCAGGCCATCTGTGTGTCCCGCATCACTGCATGGGCGACACTCCTTCAGAGGCAGCTGTGGCTGGGACTTTCGTCCTCCATCCCAGACGAGCGGAAAAAGTCTGGGACCTCGTGAGTAAGAGCGCTCGTAAGTCGGGGACTACCTGTACAGTAGTTTGATGTAAGTTGTGTGGGTGGCTCATAAGACCTGAATGGTATTGAGCAAAAACACTGATTTGCGAGTTAATAAATTGTGAAAAATTACAAAATGCATAAAAATTGATAAATAAACAGCTGTGCCTTGTAGGCCTGGTCTTGGAGAGTAGTCCGATTTAAGTTTTTTGTGGGTGGGTCAAATTCTGTAAAATATATTATTTTTTGTTTCTGAAGAGTGAATGCGGCCAAAAATTTGTTGACGGTCCCTAAGCGACCCATGACGTCTCTGAGTAGGGGCAGATTTAGCGCGGCTGCCCGAAATCAGACTCCATGAAGCGGACAGACGAGAGCAACGCACCGCTGAAGACACGGAGCTCGAATATCCAACGTCCAATGTGAAAATAACTTCACTGCGGTGCCAAGCTAATGTTAGCTCGAAGCTTCGGCACCACAGGCCACATGTTTGGCGCCGCAGGTTCGGTTCTGAGGCGGTGAGCTGCCCCCTCCACACGGTGTTGACCCTGAACGCCACACAGAGTTGACCCTGAACGCCACGTTTCTAACGAGGCTTCAGCTCCGACGCCATTACAGAAACACCTGCAGCCTCTCACCAACCCTCACTAAACCAACCCTCACTAAAGTTACAAGAACACAGAGTTACACAAACAAAAAAACAAAAAAAACTGCGCAAATATTTTATTTTACTACAAACTACAGAGCACGAGGTTGAACGCACGTGTAGCTTTATCCAGACATGTGCTCTGAAGCTAATTAATGCTAGCTAAGCTAAACTTCGCGACATCAAGCCCCAAATGCAACTAAGTACAAATAAAATGTTTTATGACGTCATAATTATATTAGCCCCAAATGCAACTAAGTACAAATAAAATGTTTTATGACGTCATAATTATATTGTCTTTGCAAAGAGAAAGCACACGTGAAAAAAAACAAGACTTTTTGTAAAGTTAGCTACTCGCTGTCAGAAACAGTCCGCTAAAAGCATAAACTGCTAGTTTTAAAAGTTTAAAAATGAAAGTACCTCAGGATGTGGATGGAGTTGAAGATGTGAGTCCACAGCAGAACGGTCTGAAGCTCTGACTGAGCACGCGCTACAGGTCACCTCCCAGTTGCCAGGTCTGTCGCTGACCCGCCTCATTGCACTCTGGTAAAATTAACACTTAATATGATCAACCAACATCTTCCATCATCATATTTTTACGCTGATTTATGTGTTTTTGATTGTTACATGCAGCGTAGAGGCCAGCTTCTAATTTTCTCCAATAAAACCATAGCTTTTACGGTTGCAGTAAAAATGCCGGCACTGTTAAACCTGGCAACACACCTCATTGAATAAATGCTGAGTCAGCCTCCACCTTACTTCCGGTTTATTTCTGTATGTTTTGTGAAATTTAACTGAAAAAAAAAAAGTTTATGAGCTCAGTCATCCAGGTAGATGAATGTAAAAAAGATTAAATCAAGTTAGTTTCTTTTTGGGACAAACATTTTATCATCTGAAAGACTTCATGAGTTTGAGGCCTAGATACAAAGCTTAATCATTGAACAAGTCCCTGACTTTATACAGCAATGCAATAGATTTAGCTAACTTTGTTCTTAAATAATTTATGTGAGGTTTCCATGTTAGTTTCTCATCAATAACAACACCCAAAAACTTTACCACATTGACTCTATTAATCTCCACACCACCAACTCTAAACTGGACATTACCAGTTCCTTGTCTATTTGTAAATATCATATAATTTGTTTTATCTAGATTTAATGATAATTTATTAATTTTAAACCAATTTTGTATTTTAATAAATTCTGCTTGCATCTTCGCCAATATTGATTCTATGTCCCACCCTGAGCAAAAAAAGGTTGTATCATCTGCAAATAATACACATGGAGCTCTGACACATTTACCAAGTCATTCACGAATAAGATAAACAACTTAGGTCCCAGTACAGAGCCCTGAGGAACTCTACATGTAATTTCACAGAGCCCAGATCTTACACCATACATGTACAAACTGTTTCCTATTTTCCAAATAAGTCAAAGTCAAAGTCAACTTTATTGTCAGATCTGCAATATGTACTGTACAGGACATACACAGGACCGAAATTGCGTTTCTCTCAGTCCCTCGGTGCAACAGTAAACATCTAAACATTGAAACACTGAAACATATAATAATAGACATAAGCATAAAATAGTAAAACTAACACTGTCCTGAGTTTTTTGCATAGTGGTATAAGAGTATGAAAATTTACACCAACTCTAAAACTAAAACATTAAACATTTAATGAACATAATACTGTCCTGAGTTTTTGCATACTAGTATAAAAAAAAGAGTATAAAAAGTATAACTAAAATAAACTAAAGGTTTCTAGCATTGACATTTGCAAAGTGGCAAAGCAGCGTATGAGTTAATGTACACAGTATATGTATGAGGTAGTAGTTGATGTTGTTATAGAGGCAAAAAGTNNNTCTATCTATCTATCTATCTATCTATCTATCTATCTATCTATCTATCTATCTATCTATCTATCTATCTATCTATCTATCTATCTATCTATCTATCTATCTATCTATCTATCTATCTATCTATCTATCTATCTATCTATCTATCTATCTATCTATCTATCTATCTATCTATCTATCTATCTATCTATCTATCTATCTATCTATCTATCTATCTATCTATCTATCTATCTATCTATCTATATCTATCTATCTATCTATCTATCTATCTATCTATCTATCTATCTATCTATCTATCTATCTATCTATCTATCTATCTATCTATCTATCTATCTATCTATCTATCTATCTATCTATCTATCTCTATCTATCTATCTATCTATCTATCTATCTATCTATCTATCTATCTATCTATCTATCTATCTATCTATCTATCTATCTATCTATCTATTTATTTATTTATTTATTTATTTTGATTCAACTATACCACATGTAAAAAAGCTAAGTCTGGTCACTTTTTAGATGTTTCTACCTGGATTATGGAACATGCACCAGGATGTCTATATTTAAAATTCTATATAGAGAATATAGATGTTTTTGTAGAATCTGGTTCATCAGATTTAATTCAGTTCAGTTTATATATGTATCTCCAAGCCACAACAGAAGTCGACTCAGGGCACTGAACAGAAATATTCATAAATAAAAATAAGAATTTAAAATTATTTATTTTAGGAGCAGACTGTTTTGACTTTAACTCATCACAGAACTCTCATTAGCAGGACTTGGGTTCTGGACATGCCTCCAGAATCAGTCGTAAAATGCAGGTGCAAATCCAGGCTGAGCTGAGCACGACTGTGCAGGGCTGAGCAGAGTTGGGGCTGATTAGGAGCAGTGCAAATGGGGCATTTGAGAAAGATAATGTGTATTTTCTTTTTTTTTTGTGGGAAGAAACTGAAGTGCTCGGAGTAAACCCATGGTTGGAAACCAAAGACCGTCTTCTTAGCGATAATGTAGGGGACAGCCAGTCGTTTTCGAGGGAGGCAGTGCTGGGCAGCGCTAATCCAAAAATTAGTTCCGCTATTTCTAAAGCACTTATTGATTTATTTAGGTCCGCAATTTCAAAAGCACTTATGTATTAGCAATGCTAGCGGACGCTAATGCTAACACGCTAACCGCCATTTTGAAGAGGGCAAATGCGAAATACTTTTTTAAATCCAGCAGATTTGACCATTTGAACCGGTTAAGCTCAGAAAAACCTTGTGCTATAAAGTCAGCTAAGAAATATATTTTTCTCAGCAAAGAAATAATTGTTTTTACCGTGTTTTCATGGAAAGTCCTTATCTTCTGTGGCCGTCGCGGCCGCCATTTTGAAGAGGGCAAATGCGAAATACTTTTTAAAATCCAGACGCGTCGCGTAGGCCGCTGAGAAACATCCATAAGTTCACCCTCCATGTTAAAAACTCTTCGTCTGACTCTTCGAAAACAAGCAATAAGGCTGCAGAGTAACACACTGGCTGCTAACTGAGAGCGCTCGCTCTAGCAAAGAGACTGAGGGGACGCTTTTTTGTCACGGACCACATCCGGCGCTGACAGGATATGGTCTGTTAGCAGTCGTCCGGGCCCGTAAATAAGTTTTTTCGTTTTTACTGATAGATAATTAGTTATTATCGGTACTGCATTTTTAATAAAAATAGCGCAAATCCGCTTATGAATTATAAAAGTTAGTCAATCCGCTGTAAAGCTAACAAATTGTTTAGGTCCGCTGTAAGCGGATTAGCGCTTTAGCGCTCTCTAGCGGTCTAGCGCCCACCTTTGGAGGGAGGCATCGAGAACGGCGGCGTAAAGAAAGATGGGGCGATTGTTTTGTTCGTGGGACCAAACCGAAGTGCTCGGAGTAAACCCATGTTTGGAAACACATTTATTCATAGAAATGTTTTGACTGTTCATGGTCCCATTTTAATGTACTGTAATGTTTAAAAAAGATGAATTAAGTTGACATTATTCATTCATTCATTCATTCAACCTTTATTTAGTCAGGTAAATCTTTTGAACCTCATGGGCTCATTTACGAAAGCGACCTGCTAAAACTAAAGAACAATGAACAGTAATGGTAGAATTTCCTTAAACAATAAACAATCAAACAATAAACAATAGAAAACAAAAGAGAGAGAAAAAAAAAAATATATATATATACATATATATATATATATATATATATACATATATATATATATACATATATATATATATANTGTGTTAAAAAAAAATATATGAAATAGCGTAATGTGTATTGTATCAATTAGAAAATTAGAGTTAGTCATTTTGTACTGTTGTAAATTTGTATTGTATCAATTAGAAAATTAGAAAGAGTTAGTCATTTTGTACTGTTGGTTGAAGATTATTATTGTTAAATCTGATTGTTGAAAAGATGGTTGAAGATTATTACTGTTTACATGGCTGATTATTGTTGTTTAATCTGATTGTTGTAAGTAAGGGGCAGATATAATAAGATTTATTCTTCTTTCTGCTACCTTTCATTTTTTTACATTTTGTACACTATCATTTAATGAGATTGTGTTGTATAGTTTCTTCTGTAAAAAAATGAACAAATTTAATAAACATAAACATATATATATATTTAATGACTTTTTGAAAAAGTTTACAAGACAGTGGTGAGACCAGCTATGTTGTATAATCTGGAGACAGTGTCATTGACAAAAAGACAGGAGAAAGAACTGGAAGTGGCAGAAATGAAAATGTTGGGGTTCTCCTGAGTGACAAGGATGGATAATATCAGGAATGAGATCATCAGAGGTACAGCAAATGGTAAATGGAGCTTATTTATATAGTGCTTTCCAGCACCCTGTGAGGAGCCCCAAAGCGCTTTACAATACCAACCATCCACCCATTCATTCAGACATTCATACACCGGTAGTGGTAGCCTGCCTTGCAAGGCGCCATCCAGACCTACCGGGAGCAACTCGGGGTTAAGTGTCTTGCCCAGGGACACAACGACACATGGTGGGCGGATGCGGGATTCGAACCTCCAACCTTCCGATCAGGGGTCGACTGCCATTACCACTACACCACGGCCGCCCGCCCCCGTGTACAGCACATGTTGAACAACTGGGAGAGAAAGTTATAGAGGCCAGACTGAGATAGTTTGGACATGTCCAGAGGAGGGACAGTGGTTTGGACACGTCCAGAGGGACATTTGGTATATTGGTAGAAGGATGTCAGAAATGCTGCTGCCTGGAAAAAGACAAAGAGGAGGGATGCAGTTAGAGAAGACATGGGTGGAGTGAGGACAGAAGATGCAGAGGGCAGCGTGAGGAGGATGACTCGCTGTGGCAACCCCTGAAGAAGGGAAAGTCGAAAAGTAGAAGACGTTTTGAAAAAAAACTTAAAATAAAGAAACAAAGAGATTTTTTTTTTATTTTTTATTAATGAACCACCACAATGTAACATTTATAGATTTTGTGTTTGAGCTGTGTTTCTTTTGATAAATTATATATTGTCTTGCATGTTAGGGCCAATTTAACTTTTACTCTTGGGGTTTAATGTGAAATTTGACATGTCTATTAGAAAAATTTAATATCTAATCAGTTTCTGATGAGTTTAAAAACCATATTAGACAACTGTGGTAACACAGACCAAAAACCATGCATGTTAGGCTGATTGCTGACCGACTCTTAAATTGTCCCTAGGTGTGAGTGTATGTCCACTGCCTCTCACACAGTGATGGCTGGATATGGGCACTGGCGACCCCCACCACCACCCAAAAAGCAAGAATCGGGTAAAGATAATGGATGGATGGATGAAATGAATGCTATTTCTAGAGACCTAAAAGAAAGAAGTGTGGAGTGCTTCCCTCTCTGCACCACTGTGGGTCGCTGTTGACTGCAGTTATTGCTCACCTTGAAAGCGTCTTTTATTTTGAAAAACCGGAAGTCTCTGTGTTTTGGTAACGACTGCGGAAGGTGTGTCGTCATTTACGTTCTACGAGAGGGATATATTTGCCGAACCGACACCGCAAATGTAACTCAGTCACACAAAACCATCATGGAATTAAACTTAAGGCGCTTTCAAGGCGTCAAGCGGTCAAAAGGGCTCCTTCTGCTGCCGTTTGTACTGTCGGTGCTGCTCGTCGGCAGCCTCGGTGACGGCGACAGCAATGGGCTGGATAACGTTACCGAGAGGATGGCGGAGGAAAGCCACCGACAGGACAGCGCTTATCTGCTCCTGTTCATAATGCTTCTAACGCTCACCATCCTCACGATATGGCTCTTCAAACACCGGCGGTTCAGGTTCCTCCACGAAACGGGGCTCGCCATGATCTACGGTGAGACAGTAGGCGCTGACGCGCGGGGGAGACTTCCAATAAGCGAGCTAAAGGGCGAGCTATACGAAGTAGAACATCGAGCTAACGGTGTTAGCTTAGCGTTAGCTGCACGGGGCTAGCTCCTTAAGCCGGTTAAACACTTTCTTCTCGCGTGCAAGGGCACGTGGGCCACCTTCAAGACGTGTGATATTATATAAACACGTGTTTTGTTTTTAAAAATGGTAAATAATTTGGCTGCCATTTTGAGTAATGTGAGATCTTTACTCATTTGTTGTACCACAACAGACTGTGTTGTTGTTGGGTCATGCTGTAGGGCATAAAAACAGGTTTTTATGGATATTAATTGTTCCAAGTTGTAGTTGTTCATTAACAGAAGGTGCAAGGGTTAATCTTGTTTAGAGTTTGAGTTAATAGGTAAAGTTATGAGCCAGCACTGTCAATCTGAGCCTGTATTGTGGCTCATGTTGGTTAAGAATGAGTGTTTTTTTTAAAGTACAGTACTTGTAAAATGTGGAGTTAAACATACAAATGTCAGCCTGAACTATACCAAATGCTGCAGTTTGAAAGAGTTTGCTCCAGTTGAATTCCATAAATATTGATATGCAATTCTGAAATGCAGGTATGCAATCAATGTAAACAAAGTTCTATTCTCTGCTTGCTTTACTCAGTTCAATTCAGTTTATTTATAAAATAGCACCAAGTCACAACAGAAGTTTTCTCAGGGTATTGAACAGAAACATTCATATATAAAATAATAAGTTAACAAAAACATTCATAAAAATAATAATTTAACACTATTTTTCTGAGGAGCAGACGGCTTTGAATTTAACTCCATCACAGAACGCTAATCTTGAGCAAGTATGAAGGCGACAGTGGAAAGGAAAAACTCCCTCAGGAGGAAGAAACCTTTAGCAGAACCAGACTCAGGACAAGCGGCCATCGGCTTCGACCAGCTGGGTTTGAGAGGAACAGATACACAATGGCAGGTCAAGAATCACATGTTAAGATAGAAATAATATCAAAGGAAAACTATTCAATTTAAACAATTAATTTAAGGAAATGAGGTCGATTTGTCCTCTAGTTGTCTAAGCTTAAGGACGTATAACAAGTCAACCCTAACTATAGGATTGATAAAAAAGAAAAGTCTTCCCAGTCTTAAAACTGGACAATGTGTCAGCCTCATGGACAGAAACTGGAAGTTGGTTCCACAAGAGAGGAGCCTGATAACTGAAAGATCTTCCTCCCATTCTGCTTTTGGAAACTCTAAGGACTGTGAGTAAGCCTGCAGTCTGAGAGCGAAGTGCTCTCTTAGGAAAATATGGAACAATAAGTTCTCAAATATAAGATGGAGCTAGGTTGTTGAGGGCTTTGTAGGTTAGAAGTAAGATTTTGAATTCTATTCTGGACTTGACAGGGAGCCAATGGAGAGATGCTAAAACAGGAGAGATATGATCTCACCTACTAACTACAGTTAATATGTGATTACATACTAAAATATCAAAATTGTCAGGCTTTTCTATCCCAAACTGCTCTTTCGTGTGTGTCACCATTGTTGATCTATTTTCAGTCACTTCATCTGTTTTTGTAGGAAATCAAACACGTCGTTGTCGGTAGTTGTTCACAAGTTTTGCTTGCAAATTTTTCATTTAAGGACACATTAATCAACCAGTATGATGTAAAATCAGCTTAGATTTTGTTTCGTACTTTATTCAAGCCATCAGAATAATAAGATAATTAAACCATATAAAATATGTCGATTTTTTTTCCTTACATGCATTTTTGTTTATAACATATGCAACTACAGTACAGCTATGCAGCACCTGTTCATGTAGTATGTTCAAATATGGGTGAAAACGGTGATAAACTGTTATTGTTTGAATACCCTAATAAATGCTTGTTGAGTCGCCATTTCTTCTCATTTCGTTTTTGTTTTGACTTCTGTTCCCAAAGGTCTGCTGGTGGGTGTGATCCTGCGGTTTGGCATCCACGTGCCCCAAAGCACGAGCGACCTGATCCTCAGCTGCGCCGTCAACGCCAGTCCTGCCACTTTGCTGGTCAACGTCAGCGGGCGATTTTACGAGTACACTTTGAAAGGGGAAGTCAGCCGGAGCAAAGGTCATCAAATGGAGGACGTTGAGATGCTGCGAAAGGCAAGGAGATGAGATGTAGATGTAGATGGAGGGCTGCTTGTAGCACGTCACAGTGGTGGTTTTTAGTTGTTCTACCAAAATACAAACAGATCAACTGTTCAGAGCTTTGAGGCAAGAGCGTAAGTTACGTAGAAGTAACTTTATTTCTCTTAGGTTATGTCGTAAAACAAATTATACAATCTGGGTAAGTTTGCTACATTGCATACACAAAGAGAAAACTGGGAAAAAGGTATACCGGTATATACCGTGTTTTCCGTTGTAAAGGTTGCACCGTTGTATAGGTCGCAGTGTCCAATTATTGCCAAAAAATTGGAAAAATCCATAAATAGGTTGCACCGGTGTATAGGTCGCACCTACGTCACGCCGACGTAACGCATCATCCACCGCTGACGCGCCGCGTGACCGCTGAGTCAACCCGGCAATATGGACAGAGTGTTTAGCTCTGCTGCTAATGTCTGCCAGAAGCTAAACACGAGACGAGTCCGTCTCTGAAAACACGAATAAAAAAATCTAATTTTATGTCAAATGTTTTCTCCAGGACATAGTTAAGTACATTGGAGCCTTATAATTACTCTGTAAGCAGAAATAAATATACACGATTGGTTTCGAAGCTATTTATAACGTAAACAGAAGCTAAACACGAGACGAGTCCGTCTCTGAAAACACGAATAAAAAATCGAATTTTATGTCAAATGTTTTCTCCAGGACATAGTTAAGTACATTGGAGCCTTATAATTACTCTGTAAGCAGAAATAAATATACACGATTGGTTTCAAAGCTATTTATAACGTAAACAGAAGCTAAACACGAGACGAGTCCGTCTCTGCAAACACGAATAAAAAATCGAATTTTATGTCAAATGTTTTCTCCAGGACATAGTTAAGTACATTGGAGCCTTATAATTACTCTGTAAGCAGAAATAAATATACACGATTGGTTTCGAAGCTATTTATAACGTAAACAGAAGTAAACGGAAGCTAAACACGAGATGAGTCTGTCTCTGAAAACACGAATAAAAAAATCAAATTTTATGTCAAATGTTTTCTCCAGGACATAGTTAAGTACATTGGAGCCTTATAATTACTCTGTAAGCAGAAATAAATATACACGATTGGTTTCGAAGCTATTTATAACGTAAACAGAAGTAAACGGAAGCTAAACACGAGATGAGTCCGTCTCTGAAAACGCGAATAAAAAAATCAAATTTTATGTCAAATGTTTTCTCCAGGACATAGTTAAGTACATTGGAGCCTTATAATTACTCTGTAAGCAGAAATAAATATACACGATTGGTTTCGAAGCTATTTATAACGTAAACAGAAGTAAACAGAATTCTAAGCTACAGTACAGGTATTCCCCGATTTACGAGCGAGATCCGTCACAAGGAGGCGCTCGTAAACCGGAAATCTCGTAATTTGGAACGGCCGCCATTTCTCTCGTAAACCCGGAAGTCCGCTCGTAAATTTCGCCAGCGCACCTAAAAACACTCTATTTTCATCTAAAAACTACTTTTGAGTGCATAAAAATGATCGGAAACGTGTGTTTATATGCTTAACTTGCTAACTGTAGTGAAAAAACACATGAAAACTCAGTATTTTTTTCGTTTTTTCCAAAAATTCAACCCGGAAGTCCGCTCGTAAATTTCGCCAGCGCACCTAAAAACACTCTATTTTCATCTAAAAACTACTTTTGAGTGCATAAAAATGATCGGAAACGTGTGTTTATATGCTTAACTTGCTAACTGTAGTGAAAAAACACATGAAAACTCAGTATTTTTTTCGTTTTTTCCAAAAATTCGCAGCTCGTAAGTCTGGGACCTCGCAGATCAGAGCGCTCGTAATTCGGGGACTACCTGTATTTATAACGTAAACAGACGTAAACAGAAGATAAACACGAGACGAGTCCGCCTCTGACACGAATAAAAATTTGAATTTTATGTCAAATGATTCATCCAGCCATAGTTACGTACATTAAAGCCTTATAATTACACTCTGTAAGCAGAAAAAATATACACAGAGTGGTTTCGAAGCTATTTATAACGTAAACAGAAGCTAACACCAGAAGCTAACAAGCTAAATGCTACAAAAAGTTCGTTTTTTTTTTATTTATCTCAAACATCTAATAAAGGTACTCACTTGTAAACGTCCACACTGTGATTACATTCTGTAAGTTTCAGAAAAATCCGCTGAGTGGTTCTTGACTTATCTTGCTGACAAACAGCTAAGAAACACAGAGCTAAAGGAAGTTACATCCAGACCAGGAGGCCGACAGAGTCAGTCCGAGCAGAGGAGCTTTTTTCCGGACACATGAGCTGGAAACGGTCAGTGTACTCCTCTGGAAGTGTCCCCTAGCGGCCGAAACTGGTACTGCACTGCCCCCTAGCGGCCGAAAGTGGTACTGCACCATTTTCTGCCAAAGTGAAAAAGGGTCATAACTAGGGGTTGAACGAGTACATAATTTTTAACCTCGACATTAACATAAAAAAACTCGAACGACGCTCGAGTAGCCGATGACGTCACAGTGTCTTACGATGCAAAATAAATAAATAAATATAAATGCCTAAAAACGTCTTTACAAAAAGAAAAAAAAGACCAACAAAGCATTGGGAGCATTTATTATGCTCCTATCATTTATCATACTGCACATAAGTCACAGGAAAAACAAAACTATTAGTTATATTAATAATATTAAAAGTGAAAGTATAAGGCGATGAAAACCGAAACTTAAAAAACAAATGGGGCCACAGCCACACCGTACCACCGCCTGCAGCTGTGCAATTTAGGTTTACTTTTAGAGATTGTGTTTATAGATTTTTAATAGCTCTAGAGAGATGAATATTTGTTTCTTTTTCTTTGTGAAACGAGAGAGATGAAGCCGTTTTGACCGTGTTATACAGGTAGTCCCCGACTTACGAGCGAGTTCCGTCCCTAGGGGGCGCTCGTATGTCAAAAATTCGTAAGTAGGATCACATAGTAAAAAAAAAAAAAAATTTTTTTTTTTTTTTTTACTTTTTTTTATTTTTTTTTTTATAAATGAATACATGTACAGTACTGGACAGTCACCAAGCACTTAGCCTATCCTAACACAGTTTTTAAAGATGAAGGAATAAGTTGAATTGTCTCCCTTTCACATAAAGGGAGCAAGCTCCCTATGGAGCCTGCAGGGAGGAGGGAGACAATTCAACTGACTCCTTCATCTTTAAAAACTGTGTTAGGATAGGCTAAGTGCTTGGTGACTGTACAGTACTGTACATTTATCTATTTATTAAAAATATACAGTATATACAGTATTTTTATTTTTTTATTGTTTTTTATTTATAAATAGATAAATGTACAGTACTGTACAGTCACCAAGCACTTAGCCTATCCTAACACAGTTTTTAAAGATGAAGGAGTCAGTTGAATTGTCTCCCTCCTCCCTGCAGGCTCCATAGGGAGCTTGCTCCCTTTATGTGAAAGGGAGACAATTCAACTTATTCCTTCATCTTTAAAAACTGTGTTAGGATAGGCTAAGTGCTTGGTGACTGTCCAGTACTGTACATGTATTCATTTATAAAAAAAAAAAAAAAAAAAGTAAAAAAAAAAAAAAAAATTTTTTTTTTTTTTTTTTTTTTTTAATGAGATGCATGCTCTTAAGTCCGGGACCTCGTAAGTCAGAGCGCTCGTAAGTCGGGGACTACCTGTATATGGGACCCGCATTGCAACACTGCCCTCTGCTGTCACAACAATCTACTACGGTGTTGAAGCAAAGAACGTCAACAGGATGTTTCAATGAGAGGCGCAATTTATAAAATTATAAACTGTTTTACCTTTTTGACAAGACTGGACCAGCTTCATAGATCCGTGCGCACAAAGGAATCCATTTTGTAGCGTCTACTAAAAGCTAAAAGCTACCGCGCGCTCTGTTTTTATCACGTGATGACGTCACTACGGGTACCCGAGTTGGACAAAAAAGCCTCGATAGAAGTCAAAGCACTCGATCTCTCGAAAACTCGGTTATTCTGTTAATGCACTAGTCATAACTGACCCAAATATTGGTCTAAAAATATGGGAAAAATTCCATAAATAGGTCACACTGGTGTATAGGTCGCAGGCCTTGAAAAAAAAAAAATCATAAATAGGTGCGACCTATACACCGGAAAATACGGTAAATCTCTAGGAAGGAGCCATGTTGAAAATGTTCAGAATAGACACAAATAAATATTAAACATAACTTTCCTGTTGTTGTCAGGTGACCTTCGACCCTGAAGTGTTTTTCAACATTTTGCTGCCTCCCATAATCTTCCACGCAGGTTACAGCTTAAAAAGGGTAAGATGTTTTATTGGATTACATTTTCATAGATTTATTCTGCAATATTTTAGTGGATAAAGTGTGTAAAACAGGATTATTTGACAATGAAGGCTTTGGGTACTTTTATTGTAATTTTAATGTTACGATTTAGTATTTTTTTAATTATAAACTTAGATTTATTATCTTCCGTTTTCGCAGAGGCACTTTTTTAGAAACATTGGCTCCATCTTGACCTATGCTTTCGTGGGAACAGTTATATCCTGCTTTGTTATAGGGTAAGTTGATCTTTTTTTATTTATTTTTTAACTTTTAACATAAAAGCTGGAATTTGTCATTTTTCTTACGGTGCTTTTGAGGACTTGTTAGAGTAGACTGAGACAAATTTCTTTTTACGTGCTTCTACTGTAGGCTCGTCATGTATGGCTTTGTGTCCTTCATGAAAGCCGTGGGGCAGCTTGGGGGCGATTTTTTCTTTACTGACTGCCTCTTTTTTGGAGCCATCGTCTCAGCAACAGACCCAGGTAGGAAGTGCCCTGAGAATTATTCATACAATGTATTTTTGAGACAATAATGCGCACTTAAAATTCTTTAATTTTCTCAAAAATCGACAGTGCGCCTTATGTATTAATTCTGGCTGTGGTTACTGACCTCAAACCGATTTTATGTGGTACGTGGCGCTCAAAAATCTGTCAAAATGAACTTGTTATGCTTAATTAATGTGCCTTATAGTTTGAAAAATATGGTACAATATTAATGGGAATAATCTGATTTACTTTAATAAAGTTTTTTTTTATTACACATACCAAGGTCACATTTTGCATGCATTAAAAAAAGTGTTGAACGTTGTGTCTAAAGATTTTCTTCTTACTTGTTCTGTTTTAGTCATACTCCCTCTCACTTAGAGGTATTTTTGTCTTTTGATTTCTCTCAGTGACAGTACTAGCCATCTTCAATGAGCTAAAAGTA
>JBBPBX010000669.1:94215-119146 GCA_038048925.1 Garcialebias charrua
CAATGAACAGCAATGGTAGTTATGGAATGCTCTGCCTTTACACATTCGACAGGATCCCTCACTGTCCATTTTTAAAACCCGTTTGAAAACACATCTCTACTCATTGGCCTTCAACCCAACTGAGACTTGATTTTACTTCATTTTTATTGATTTTACCTGTTTAACTTGTCATTATATTGTATTTTAAATTGAAATTTTAGTTCACAGTGTGTTAGTTTTGTACGGAAGCGTAGTGCTGACACCTGGGGAAATTTTTTTTGGGGGCTTATGTAGTAATAATGTGATACGTATCACGTTATTACGTGATAATATCACGTTATTACGTGATACATATCACGTTATTACGTGATATTATCACGTTATTACGTGATAATATCACGTTATTACGTGATATCACGTTATTACGTGATAATATCACGTTATTACGTGATACGTATCACGTTATTACGTGATATTATCACGTTATTACGTGATACGTATCACTAATAACGTGATACGAACGTGATAATATCACGTTATTACGTGATACGTATCACGTTATTACGTGATAAGTATAGATGTCCATCCACATGGTATCAGCATTTGGGTTTTTTAAAGGGAGCAAGCTAACAGAGCTACAACCTGATGGCGTTTCATAGAAAATGCAGATGTTTGATAAGCAAAAAATGTGGGGGAAAAAACCCGCTCGTGTTTAGTTTTCATGAAACTGCGAAAAACCACATTAGCTTATTTTGAGTGAAGTTTGGATCTCTGTCTTTAATGCATATCTTAGAGATATTAGTAGAGAAATGTAGAATATACCCAATAATTAAAGGAACTGAATGAAGAAATGTAAGTTTGGTGATAAACATGGGAGTTAGAGTCAGTTTATCAGAAATTTATTTATATATCAGGAGTAAATTAACCAAGACAAATCAAGTACATGGGAATGCTAGTTTTCTGAATGAAAAGGTTGACACTTTCAAAACTTTGTAGTATCAAACTCTTGGTCAAGAAAGTGGAGAACTTTAAACTGTTTAAGTGTGCATCTTAATCATCTTGTTTTGGAGGTCAGACCTGCAGTTCTAGGCTCTACAGTACATCCCTTAATTTGCATTTTATCTGGAACTACCTACTGGATGAAAGCAGCACAGAAGCCAGCCTCTCTCCCATTGTGACCCAGGCCCAGGCTGTTTAAAAAAAATTCAATGCAAACTTGAAAATGTGAGTAAGTCTTACAGTTCATGATAAAAGTGAATAACCTATGGAAAGTCTAAAGCATATGGTTTTAAAAAAAAATTATAAACAGTATTTTGTTCCTTTTTTACAATGGCATGTTGTTTCCACGGAGTGCAGTAGTTTTGTATAGGATGACATTTGTCTGTGATATTTTATGGCTATGTTAAGAAAATTTTAGGAAAAAAGTTAAATGCAAACTTGACAAAGTGTGTAAGTTTTCACAAACAAACGCAATATTGATATTCCTGTAGCTAGTCTGCATTTTAGAACGTCACGTCGACATGAATGTGCTGCTCTAGATGGTAGAGTGATGAAAATTCAATAAAATGAAGACACTTTTCAACTGTTTGCTGTATTATTTTCTTTAGACATGTTATGTTTTTTAGGACAAGTCAGTGTCAACGTTACATCTGCCTGGGGGGATTTATTCAGTTTTATGTCCCCTGTCAGAGCCTGGGTCACAATGGGAGAGAGGCTGGCTTCTGTGCTGCTTTCATCCAGTAGGTAGTTCCAGATAAAATGCAAATTAAGGGATGTACTGTAGAGCCTAGAACTGCAGGTCTGACCTCCAAAACAAGATGATTAAGATGCACACTTAAACAGTTTAAAGTTCTCCACTTTCTTGACCAAGAGTTTGATACTACAAAGTTTTGAAAGTGTCAACCTTTTCATTCAGAAAACTAGCATTCCCATGTACTTGATTTGTCTTGGTTAATTTACTCCTGATATATAAATAAATTTCTGATAAACTGACTCTAACTCCCATGTTTATCACCAAACTTACATTTCTTCATTCAGTTCCTTTAATTATTGGGTATATTCTACATTTCTCTACTAATATCTCTAAGATATGCATTAAAGACAGAGATCCAAACTTCACTCAAAATAAGCTAATGTGGTTTTTCGCAGTTTCATGAAAACTAAACACGAGCGGGTTTTTTCCTCCACATTTTTTGCTTATCAAACATCTGCATTTTCTATGAAACGCCATCAGGTTGTAGCTCTGTTAGCTTGCTCCCTTTAAAAAACCCAAATGCTGATACCATGTGGATGGACATCTATACTTATCACGTAATAACGTGATACGCATCACGTAATAACGTGTGAATTCACTAATCGTTGTATTCAGATCACAGAACTGCGTTGTGGTATGAATTTTACGGCTAGGTGTGAAGACGCTCAGTCGGAGCTGTCAGCTTGCATTTAGCTCAGCATGGACGTTAGTGCCAAGTCTGAACAGGGCCTGTGTGTGAAGATCGTTTTGTTTCCAGATGAATTGTATTTTATTTGAAGTTGCAGTTATTCTCCCGTCCTTTTGCCCTCGCCACTCACCAGAATGAAGAGCGGCTTCACGACGATACCGACTTCATTCTGAACGACGCCAGCGTGAGCTCCATGTACGCCGACGTCACCGTCAGCACGGACGCGTCCGGCTCTCGCACCGTCGACCCCAAACGCCTCACCGCAACCAGCGCCGGGGGAGGCTCGTTCAACGACAGTCTGGGACACGAGCTCGCCCTGACGGAGCACGACGTGGCGATCCGCGGCACGCGCCTCGTCCTGCCTATGGACGACCCTGTGGAACCCCCCACTACTGTCACACTCCCACCTCCACCCTCTCCACCCCGCTCTGAACCCCGCAGGCACAGACTGTAGGAAAGGTTGCACCATCCAGATGTGGTTTGTAGTTTCTGCTTCCAAAAATGGTCCCCGTAAGAAAATCCTTTAGTTTTGAAGTCGGGTGTCAAATTACTTTTATGGAATGAGTATTGTAAAGATTTAGTGTTGACTGGGCCTCCACTTCTAACAGTTTAAACTTTTACAATCTCATCCTAGTTGAATGTTTCTCTACACTAAGTTTGGGTACAGTTAAAAAGAGTTCAGTCAGCTACTGTTACATAAGCTAAATGTGTGGCTGTTGTGAGTTTTTTCATTCGTACTGCTGAGGCTCGATGCCTCCAAACCCTCGTCATCTGTGAAGCAGCCGCTAAACTTGATGCAGTTCAGTGTTTCCCCCAGATCAGCTGCATTGACGGGGCCGCTCATCGTTTTTTAAACTTTTTTTGTCGCCGAGGGGAGAGAGAGAGACACTGCTACGTTGCTGCCGGTTTTTAATTGACAAAAGGGGGGCGGAGTCACGTGTGTTGCCCGCCCGCTAGCTTAGCGCTACGTTGCTTCTGGTTTTTATCGACAATTTGAGGCAAATCTGTGTTAAGCACTACGCAGCCGGTAATTGTTGCCGGGTGGGGGGAGGGGGTAACTGAGCAGAGTGGTGCATCAGAGGCCTTGTGTCTGTTTAAGTGCTCTATAAATAAAGTGGTATGGTATCAGTAGCATTTTTGCTAGCGCATGTGTATTGCGCCCCGAGCTACATCAAAACCGACAGTTGTCGACGGGAGGGGAGGAGTCCGGTAGACAGGGGCACTCGGTTCTGCTGACGGGGTGGGGCTCTCCGCTTGTATAATCTGTGTTTCCCCTACCATTATACAAGCGGGGCACCCTGTCTATTGACCCCCCCGCCCATCAACAACTGTTCTTATTGATGTAGTGCAGGGCACAATACAAAAGCACTAGCAAAAGTGCTACTGTTGCAACGTAGAGCTAAGCTAGCGGGCGGGCAACACACACACGCCTCTGTCCCCCTCCCCAAGGCGGGCAACACAAATACAGATGTGACTCCGTCTCCCCACTACACACAAACAAAAACGCACAAATATGACGAACGCCCCCCCAAGGGAACTGATCGAGGGCAGACGCTGCAGTTGTCTCGTCAGTGGTGAAGTTCCTCCTGACGTTAGGTTCTGTGTTCCTCCAGCCTGCTTCAGGTTCTTGAAGCTACAAGACGTTCACCTCGTGGTGTTACTCACAAGACTGACATCTGCTGAACGCTGCGTTTGGGTGACTAATCTCACCGACGTGTTCACAGGAAGTTGTTTGATCCGACGTGATGTTAAACTACTTCTTCTCACAGTTCACGATCGCCTCTGTCGAACTCAAAATGTGTTGAGGAGCAAAGAAACAAACTCTAAGACCATTTTGGAACGTCTAACTGCGTTCCTCACAGTGAACAGGAGTCTCTGCACTGATTCAAATAAGTACGATCAGTTTTTACTTAAAGGCTGATTTATTTATTATTTATTTATTGTGTTGTACTGTGACTGCCAAGTGGTGAATGCTCATTTTTACAATCCTTTTAGCTAAAAAAAAGAAAAGAAAACAACACTACTACTTTTCTTAAAGGTATGTTTTGCGAGAACTTCATGAAGGAAATTAATATTTATTCCAGGAGTTGGTCTCCTTTCTAAACCGTAGCACATGTTTTTACTTTATTTTTGGCAACTAGATCTTCCCTGTGTGTGTTTCTTAGTATGTGTGTGTGGTTCTTCTGGCTAAATCTGTTGTAGATTTTCTAACAGATTTGGCACCACATAAAAAAGGAATCGTATCATTAGGGCTAATGTTTTTGGGTTTCCTGCTAACGTGCGTTTAAAATTGTTTCTTGAATATCATGGTGAGGTTGGGTCATCAAAGACTAGCAGAGTCGCATGAACTGTTTTGAACTAAAGTGCCTATTCAGGAACTCAATGACATGCAGATACATATTGTACATATTTTGATTTGATGAAAATGCAGAAAGGTGATTCCTTTATGTTTTTATTTAATGTTGCTTTTTTTTTTTTTTGTCTCATTACACGCTGTATGATTTGGTCACAGCATGCTCATCACTGATGCAAAGGAGCGCCTGAAAGATTTCATACGGCTGTAATCCATTATTCTTATAATACAATATGTTGCCAGTTATAAGAACAGCTTTCTGACTAAACTCCTCTGTTCTTATTTGAATTTATTTAATGTTTTTTGGAGACGTGTGGTAAAATGTGCTGTTTTAGCCTGGTTTGTACACTGATTGCATCGTGCACTTTCTATTAAACTAAGCGTATGTTTAGTTCTGACCATTTTAGGATGCAAGTTCAATTGAATCTTCTCTTTTGACCCCTCCGTCCTGATTTTGCGTTAATGCATGTTATTTTTTCTTTAATGACTAAACAAAGTCCTTTTAAAATGTCAACTTTAAATGCAAAAATGTTTTTAATTATTTCAAGCTGAACATGTTTTGATTAAACGGTATTCTCGGTGAGGTTTAAGTTTCTGGATATTCACGAGATCTCCATTTCAGTCCTGGTTTAAATCCACACCTTTATGGGTATTTGTAGGAAATGACGTCTCCTAAAACTGTCAAACTGTTTCAAGTCTCTGCTGTTTGTGGAAACCGTATTTGTGCGATGTACACCTTCAGTCGGTCCATGTGTGAAGGTTTTTGACAAATCTGGAGGGAGAAACGATCTCAGATGGGTTCTGAGGAGCGTAAACTTGAAGTTATTAACTGTGTTTTGTCACTTTGACATCTTACAAGTGTACGACAGAAAATAAAAAAACATTTGAACTCTTCAAGGCCTGTTCTTTCAGAACAGTTCTTCAAGTAGGATCCTTACAGTTTCACAGGTACATTTGTTGACAGGTCCACATTATGTCTAAGGTGTTGAGAAATGTTATTCCTGAAGGTAAACTTGCGTTTGAAGGTCAGATTTTCCATAAGGTTGATTTAAAAGAAGACTAAGTGTCTGTTGCAATTCAATTTGTTTTATCAACTAAGATGAAGCTTAATCAGTAAACGTTAGACTTTGAAATGTATGTTTCTGTTATTTATGGTGGCTATTTCATTCAGCCTAATTTGTGTTATGAATGCTATATCTTATCTGGTTAATTTTTAAAACAAATGATCAGTTTAATGTATTTAAGAAGACAAACAAAAACAAATTGACCAAGGTTAAATGACCACATAAAGTCGACTTTAACATGATAAAGTTGAGTCGATGACGTCATAGGAACTCGAGACGCTATACCATATTTGCATAAAAAAAATTCGGTAAAATATTGTGCATTATAATAGTAATCACAAATAGGCTTAGGTTTTTTTTTTTTGTTTAAAATAACCAAAACAATTTTTTTAAAGTATCTGAATAATTCATGTAATGAAATTGGATATTGAAAAAAGTTTTTCTTATTTTAGTAATAATATTTAAAATTCTACTTATTTTTGGGTATGTTTAATATTTTAAAACGTTTTCATAACTTTAAAAAAAGAAAGAAAAAAAAGAGCGTCTCATTTTGTAGTTTATTTTGAAAGTCCTCAGCAGCAGCGCAAACGTGTAGTTTTATTTTGAAGGCGGAGCCTCGAACCGAACCTGACTGGTCGGGCTGCTCGGTCCACTTGGAACCTCCAGTCGGTGTCGGTGAAGCCGAGTCCCGCCGCAGACCTCGCTCCGAGTCCGGTAAGTTCAACAAGACCCGCCGGAAGAAGCGACCTGTCTGAGCAGGTTGTTCTCTGCGCGCGAGCGTTCATGTTCAGAATCTTTTAATTTAATTTTACGACTGCAGCTTCATATAAACAGCTGGTTTAATGAAGCAGCAAACTCAGAGACAGAGCAGGTTCTGACATCTGGAGAGGAAACCAAAGTTGTCAGGGGCGTTGTCTGTCTCAGTATGGGTGCTGCTGACTTGTTAAAAGACCAGGCTGCTCCTGAAATCTGGAACCAGTTAAAGGATCCCCTTTTCATCCACTGAAGCTAAAAAAGTTTTGCAGAGGTCAATAAAAATTCCTGTGCAGCCATTTTTTCATTGCCTCTCCTTTTTATTTCCGTGTGTGTAAAGATCCATCTAAATTACTGTCAGCAGGAATGCAGTGGTGCTTGACACTTTGTGCACACTTTAGAATATGTTCTATATTTCTGCATAAATGTGACCTAAAACATCATCAGATGTTCACACAAGTCTTAAAACTAGATAAAGAGAACCCAGTTCAACAAATGAGGGATAATATTATACTTGGGTCATTTATTTATTGAGGAAAGTCAAAGTCAACTTTATTGTCAGAACTGCAATATGTACAGGACATACACAGGACCGAAATTGCGTTTCTCTCAGTCCCTCGGTGCAACAGTAACCATCTAAACACTAAAACATTTAATAAACATAAGCATAAAATAGTAAAAGTGTAACACTGTCCTGAGTTTTTTCATAATAGTATAAAAGTATGAAAATTTACACCAACACTGAAACACCAAACACCCAATGAACATAAGCATAAAATGAAATAATAAAAGTGTAATACTGTCCTGAGTTTTTGCATAGTAGTATAAAAAGTATAAAAAGTATATCTATAAAATAAACTGAAGGTTCTAGCATTGACATTTGCAAAGAGTGGCACAGCAGCATATAAGTTAATGTACACAGTATATGTATGAGGTAGTTGATGTTGGTATAGAGGCAAAGTGGCATATGCAGTGAGGCACATAAGGCACATTTGGCATCCTTAGATAAGGCTAGTCAGAGAATGCTGTATATGTATCTGCAGTAGTGTAGATAAAAGTAGTGTAAATGTAAACAGTAGTAATAAATGTAAAGCAGTAGTAATAAATGTAAACCGTATTAATAAATGTAAACAGTGAATGTAAACAGTAGTATGACTATAGGCAGTAATGTAATACAAACATTAGTGCAAATATGAGAAGTAGTGCAAACTGAATGAGTACATGACCGAGAGTTTAGTGAATAACCCGTTTGATGACACAGGGTCCAGTGTTAAAAACTTTGTGTTGAGTGGTAATGTGTGAGAAAGTTTTTTGTGTTAAGGCAGTTCAAATGGGAGGGGAGGCAGAGCAGGCAGAGTGTTTAGCATTCTGACTGCCTGATGAACAGAGCTGTCTCTCAGGCCCTGTTTACACGGACACTGTGTGGGGGAAACGGATGTTTTGGGTATGTTAATTAGGTGAAAAGTTTTGCGTTGACACTGTCGAATTCTGTGGATACGACTCTCTCCCCCTCCACCCCCCGTCCTCATGATTTCACTGTAGTTACCATGCTGGGCCATTAGATGGCGCTGTGATTTTTGGAACCTTCACTACTACGCATGCGCTGCCTGAGGTAAACAGACCAGCTGCCTCGTCTTGTTTTCCTCTCTGGCTAAAATCAGCTAACTACAAGTTGTTGTCAACAAGTTAACAACAAGTTAAAGCTGGAATTTGGACAAGAGTCAACAGATTTGAGTCAGTGGGACCCGCTTCATCTAACAAGCTGCACACTAGACGCTGAGACTGTGGACCAGAACCAGAACCGCTGAGTGGACTGTGGACCAGAACCGGACTTTACTCCGTGATGCAGCTGACTTACAGCAGGTAAATCAACGTTCTTAATATAATGTTTGCTTGTGTTTACTTTGATCACACAACAACTGAGTTTTTATTTATTTATTTATTTATTTCTGCCAGGTGGAGAAGCTGTCGCTCCAGCAGGCAGACGGTTCGGCGCGGTTCTGATGGGTCCAGATGAAAACACAGCAAGAGTCCAGTTCATTAACGTAGTTACAGTTCGGTTCACGTGTTTTAATAGTGTGTTCAGTTTAATTCTCAGTGTTTGTGTTTAAACTTTGGTGCTGAATAAATAAATAAATAAATAATAAACCTGGTGTCTTCATTTTCACAGCACGTTACGCACTGTTTAAAAAATGTAACGAGTCCAGATAGATACTGTAGTTCAGATAAATTTACATCTCCCACGCCAACATAAATACTGTTTATTATTGTTAAACTGTTATATTTTGCAACGTGACACGTGAAATGTCAGACTGTCCACGCGCATGCGGGCTGCGCGCATGTGGTTGACACAAAAGCTCCACGGGAGATGTTTACATTATCAGCGGGGGGTCAGCGAAAAACTTCCACCTTGAGAGCAGGGTCAGAAAAGTATCGGTGTCATCGAGGGGGGCCAGCAGCGTCGTGTAGGCGATAAGCAAAGTCGCAAAGAGAAAGTAGCGGTTACACTCAAAATACGCGCCGTGTAAACTGGCCCTCAGTCTGCTGGTTCGAGCCTGGAGACTCCTCAGTCTCCTCCCTGATGGCAGCAGTCTAAAGCGGCTGTGTAGTGGGTGTGTGGGATCACCTGCCATGCAGTGGGCTTTCCGAGTGAGGCGTTTGCTGTGTAAGTCCTGCAGTGAGGGCAAGGAGGTGCCGACGATCTTCTCAGCTGCTTTCACGATGCGCTGGAGGCTCTTGCGGCATGATGCAGTACATGCACCAAACCACACCGTGATGCAGCTGGTCAGGACACTTTCTATGGCACCCCTGTAGAAGGTGCACATGATGGGGGTTGAAGCTCCAGCCCTTTTCAGCTTGCGGAGAAAGTAGAGGCGCTGGTGAGCCTTCTTGGCCAGTGCTGCAGTGTTCCTGCTCCAGGACAGGTCCTTCGAGACGTGCACTCCCAGGAACTTGGTGCTGTCCACTCTCTCCACTGCGGTGCTGTTGATGGTCAGAGGGGCATGTTGTGCATCCCTCTTCCTGAAGTCCACAACAATCTCCTTTGTCTTCTCCACGTTGAGAGTGAGATTGTTGTGTCCGCACCACAAGGCCAAGCGGCTCACCTCGTTCCTGTAGTCCGTCTCATCGTTGTTGCTGATGAGACCTACCACTGTTGTGTCGTCCGCAAACTTGATGAAGTGGTTGGAGCTGTACGATGGTGTGCAGTCGTGTGTTAGCAGGGTGAATAGAAGGGGGCTCAGCACACATCCTTGTGGGGCCCCTGTGTTCAATGTGATGGTGCTAGATGTGTTACTCCCGATCCGTACTGTCTGTGGTCTCCCGGTCAGGAAGTCTAGCAGCCAGTTACACATTGAGGTGTTCAGCCCCAGACTGTCCAGTTTATGGATGAGCTGTTGGGGGATGATGGTGTTGAATGCCGAGCTGAAGTCGATGAACAGCATTCTAACATAAGAGTCCTTCGTGTCCAGATGTGTGAGAGCTGTGTGGAGGGCAGAGGAGATGGCATCGTCGGTTGAGCGATTAGGTCGGTATGCAAATTGGAAGGGATCCAGGGAGGCAGGGAGGACAGATGTGATGCTTTTCATGACTAGCCGTTCAAAGCACTTCATCAGGATGGGGGTGAGTGCTACTGGGCGATAGTCATTGAGGCATGCGGGCGTTGCCTTCTTTGGGACAGGGATGATGGTGGTGGCTTTGAAACAGGTGGGGACGATGGCCTGGCTCAGTGAGATGTTAAAGATGTCCGTGAAGACCGCTGCGAGTTCCCCTGCACAGTCCTTCAGCACACGACCAGGTATGTTGTCAGGACCAGAGGCCTTCCGGGCATTAATCTTGATAAATGATCGCCTTACGCTGTCTGAGGACAGCGCCAGCACCTGGCCATCAGGAGAGGGGGGGAGTTTATGTGCAGGTGTGCTGTTACTTGCCTCAAACCGAGCAAAGAACTCATTCAGTTCATTCAGCGTAGAGGTTGAGCTGTCACAGGTCTGGGGGGGGGGGGGGGTTTGTAGTTTGTGATGGTCTGTATTCCCTGCCACAGACTGCGTGTATCCTTGCTGTCCTTGAAACGGTGAGCTATTTTCCTGGAATACTGCTCCTTGGCCTCTCTGATGCCCAGATCCAGGTTCTTTCTGGCTGCCTTCAGGCCCACCTGATCTCCCGCTTTGAAGGCAGCATTCCTGGCTTTCAGGAGTCTGTAAACCTCAGCTGTCAGCCATGGCTTCTGATTAGCCCGAACAGTGATGGTTTTGAGGTTGGTAACATCATCAATGCACTTGGTGATGTATGAACATACAGTGTCTGAGTACTCCTGGAGACATGTGTTGTTGTTTGTGGTAGCAGCTTCTTTGAACATACCCCAATCTGTGGTGTCAAAACAGTCCTGGAGTGCCTCTGAAGACCCCTCTGGCCACACTCGTATCTGCTTGCGGACTGGTTTTGTGACTTTCACCAGCGGCCTGTATGCTGGCTTTAGCATAACACAGATATGGTCAGAAGCACCAATGTGGGGGAGGGCTCTGTAGGCATTTTTCATGGTGGTGTAAACTTGGTCCAGTGTGTTGTTTCCTCTTGTTGCAAAGTTTATGTTTTTGTATGTTTTTGGAAATACACTCTTTAAATCTGCATGGTTGAAATCACCAGCCGTGATGAGAAAAGCATCAGGATGGGCTGTTTGTTGCTCACTGATGTGCAGATATAGTTCATTCAAAGCCTCACTTCTAACTTTGCTGTTGGAGCTTGGAGGAATATATACAGCAACAATCAAAACAGCTGTAAACTCCCTCGGTAAATAGAACGGTCTGCATTTAATAGTCATGAACTCCACTAAAGGTGAGCAGTGTTTGTAGACCACCGCAGCATCCAGGCACCATGCTTTGTTGATGTAAACATGATCCAGTATTACATGGGAGTGGCAGAAGCGAACCTCTAAGCAGAGCAGTTAATTTGAAAGTGAAATTAGAGTCAGGTGTTTTCAATCAATGGGATGTAGATCAGGTGTGAATGGACACCCTATCTGATTTAAAGAACGGGGATCTATCAAAAAGTCTGCTCTTCACAACTTGTTTGGGGACGTGCATCATGGCAAGAACAAAAATTTCTGAGGACATCAGAAAAAGAGTTGTTGATGTTGATCAAGCTGGAGCGTGTTACAAAATCATCTTAAAGAATTTGGACTCCACCACAGTCAGACAGACTGTGGACGAATGGAGGAAATTCAAGACCCTCCCCAGGAGTGGTGGTCGACCAACCACAATCACTCCAAGAGCAAGGCGGGTAATAGTTGGTGAGGTCACAAAGGACCCCAGGGTAACTTCTAAGCATCTGAAGACCTCTCTCACATTATTAGTTAATGCTACTCATGAGTCCACCATCAGGAGAACACAGAACAACAATGATGCACATGGCAGGGTTGCAAGGAGAAAGGCACTGCTCTTACGGATCATCCAGAGCTACATCACTGGATGATCTGCCCAGCAAAACTACAAACTACATCTGAACCTCCACTTCCTCATCATGTTGATGGATGACACCACAAAAAATGAGCGCATTTGCCAAGAGATATCGGAGATGATGGCGCAGCATGGCTAGACCCGGACTTGTAAGCTAATGAAATTTAAGTCTGATTATAGGGTGAATGACCACAAGCAGAGTGAATCGAACACAGAAAATACCAGTTACCATACCGCCCACTTTGCATCTCACCCACAGAGTGGGAAAACTGGTCAGTCTCTAGTGGCAAATTACCCACACATGAGAAGAACCAAGAAGAGAGACGAGTGGAGTTGCACATACCAACGACAAAGCAGCTTTATTCCTAGTTGGGTTGGGAACTGGTCTGGGATACCTGGACCTGTTGCCCAGCTTACATGGTCCTCCTCTCAGGTGTTGGGCCCACGTGGAGGTGGCATCCTGTCTTGTTTTCAGACTTGGCCCAGGAGACGAGCCTCAACCACCAGGTGCTTGCCGGAAAGCTCCCCGCCCCAAGGCCTTTCTCCAGGGAGGTAAACCCGTTTCCCTTTTCCAGGCAAGCTTTCCTGATGCATACGTGGTGTTAAGGATTTTGAATCCCTCTTGATCTGACCCCTCCCAAGACCTTACCAGAGGCTGATGGCACAGACAAGATCACGACTGTGTGGTGGAGGAGGACCACACAAGATCTGTGTGTAAAACTGGCATGCAAGGTTGCAGATACGCACTCCCTTCAACGCCGCAGTGCAACCTCATGCTCTAGAACTAAAACATCAGCACTTAAAACGATTTATAACCAGTTGAAGAAATAAGAAGCTAAAGTCATGTTCAACACAATGTGTGACATATCTGTCGTTGGATATGCTGTGAAATGTATACCATGCAGAAACATCCAGCTCAATTATCACAGTCAGACTCAAACCCCAGTAGGTCAGAGGGAGTTAAAAGTCAAAGGGGTAGTTAAAGCCGGAGTTTGTCTGAGCTCAGTCTAATAAAACGTTACAACCTCGTAAAACTTTATGCATCTGGGCTGACTTCATGTGACAGTAGCTCCCTGTTGAGCTGTGTGTTTAAAATGTAAACGGTGCACATACGCTGTCCTTTTCCTCATCTCCATGGATGTACCAGAGTTTTTCATGGACTTCTGAAGCTTCAGGACTGACCGAGACAGTTGTGAGTTCATTATTTTCTGTCCTGGAGTGGAGATATCAAAATTTGTTGTGATACGTTTGGGTTTGCTGACGCAAGTCATTGGTTATGAAATTGTTCTTGTGCTTTGCAGGATTGAACGAGTTGGCCAACGATAAACCTAGTTGTATATGAAGTATAGAAAGTTGTCTGGAAGCATCTTCTTAACATTGAGAGTTGGGAGAACAGTGGACTGAGTAAAAACTGGGTCAGACGTTCAGTTACTTAGAAATAACCTCTTAAGAAATAACCACTTAAGTTATTAGCATCTTTACTGTTTCTGTTATTATTGAAAAATATTTGGCCAATGCTGGCAGAATGATTCACAATGAGGATATTTTGTTAATATTATTGTTAAACTTTCCCTCTCCGAGGCTTTAAAATGATACGTATTGAAATTTGGTGACTTATAACTAGAGATGCACCGATCCACTTTTTTTTTTTAAACTTCTGATCCGATACTTAAATCTGGATATCGGCCAATACCGATCCCGTTCTGATTTCATCATCATCATAATTGATTTTAAATGAGGCTGTAATAATCTCCTCAAGTACAATGTGTACCGTATACATATATGTATGCATGTCCAAAAAGGCAACTTGAGGTAAGTTTTATTAATGTTGGATAAGTTTCAAAGTAACAACTAAATTCTGCTAACACAAAACTTTTTTTGTTCCTAGCTTTAAAGTGGATATTAAAGTGATTAATTTAAGTGATTGTTTAGTTATTTTATATATTTTTTTAAACAAGGGGGTGACATAAGAATTTTTTTCTCTCATTCAACATTTCCTTTTTGATGAATTTGTTTTATTTTGTCTCTTTTAAATTAATGAATAAATGAATAAAATAAAATATTAAATAGCTTTACATCTGCTAAGTTCATGGCATTAACCAACACAGACACATTCTTGTTTTTAGTATTTTACATCACTTTATAATGTAGCTGTTTTTTTGTTTTGTTTTTAAATAAAAATTTCTTGTAATTTTCAATTCATATGCTCTTTTATGATTGTCTACTGTTGTACTGATAAATATCTCCTAGAGGGTAAACTATATCTTGGCTGCAAGTATCAAGCTACAAAATCCTTCATTTTCTACAAATGATAGCAGTTGGTCATTAATTATAATGAAGTTTAGCAACTTCTCGGTAAACATTCAATTTCCGTGGCTTCAGCGGTGTGTTTTTCTTGTTCAGACCGTGGTTTAATGTGGCGCTATGGCCCTGCAGACATTGCACATTGCTGTCTTGTGGTGTTTAGTGTAAAATACTTCCACACAGCGGACATGTTTAGGTGAAAAGTTGTTTAGCTGTTAGCCACGGTACTGCTCGCTCAGTCTCACATTGTAGCTAGCTAACTATGAAATGGATTTCCTGAATGTGAAGTGGTTCTTATTACTCTGGGTTCATGAGACACGCCTCCGTTCAGGAAATCCATTCCATAGTTTGAAGCCAACGTGCATCATGGATCGGAAAATATCAGCATGTTGGATCGGAAAAACCCAATACGTAAATTATGCTGGTATCGGAGGCTGATACCGGATCGGCCCCATCCCTACTATAACTTGGCCAAGGTAGTTTTGGTCATGACGGCCGATTTGAAAACTCTGAGTTCGTTGTTTTCTTTCTTTTAATTTTCCTTTTTTTTCTTTCTTCAAATTTGTGTATTCTGCTTCCTTTTTTATAATTATTTTTATTTCATGTCTTTTTTTTCTGTATAATTTGGATACCTCAAATTCCATGGGGATTAATATATCTATCTTTCTATATACCGGTATCTATCTACAAGTGGAGGACTTCAAATAGCTGTATATCTTGTTCAGGATAGGGTTAACAGATTGAGACCACATGAGGACCTTGCTCTGGTTTGCTATGATGCTTTAAAGCAAAGATCTTGATTTATAGGACTGTTTACTGTGTAGATATAAGATTGAGTTCAATATCCAATTTTTGTTGCATTTTCCAACTTTTGTTGACTCCATTATAAAATAAATTATGTGAACTTTCAAAGCTGAGTTTCTGAGTCGCAAGAACTGGGAAGCATTTCGCTAACAAAAACCTGAACGCTCCGTTTCCAAATGCTTCAAAGTGTTAAGAGAAGGTGATGATAGGATACCATGATAACGTTGTCCTTTAGAAGTCTTTGGCGTAAAATGGGAAACCAAGACAAAGCACGTTTTGTTGGATTTATGCAGTTTTTAAACTTATTGGAGAGAGTTTGGTTCTTACTAATCATCCGGTGGCTGTAGCTTCTCATTAACAGACCAGAACCTTCAACTCTGAATAAAACACAACTGTGTTCCAAATCTGTGCAAAAACATCCAGGTATTGGAAGTTTTATGTCTCTCAGTGCCTCAGACTGTCCTTTAAATCCTTCCCCAGTATGTGAAAAGTCTTGGTGCTTTTTTTTTTTTTACCCCTGAATGACTTTACGGACTTTTTATTTTTAAATTCAGAAACGGCTCAGTTGGTCACTAGTAGAATCTGGAAAAACGATTACAAGAGGAGATTTTTGCAGGGAGTTGGTTGGAGGTTTATGGGAGCAGACTGGAACATTGTGGAGCCGAACAAGCCCATGAGACATCCTGAGAATTTCTCACTTCAGATATTTTCTGTCAGCTCTGAACCGTAAGAAAGCCTCCAAACAGAACGGCTCAACATGGACGGGATCGTCTTACCCTGACAAATGTCTCTGACACTCAGAGAAATGAACAGAAAGATGTCTCAGTCTCAGGACGGAGACAGTAACTCGACATATAGGTAACATGAATATGCTTTGTCTTGACTGTTACATGTAACGTGTAACTAAGACAAAGTGACGCCGGTAAAGAGCTTCTGGTAAAGCCATCATGTCCGCCCTGTTGTAGCGAGATGCACCGTGTTTCTACACGACTTTGGTTTGTTGGACCAGCTTCGTTCCCCTGGTTGGAATGTGACTCACCAGAGCCAGAGAAAACAATTATTCAGTCGTTCACTGAAGGGCTGTTGTGGCGCACAAATGTCTAGCATAACTTGCTGCTCAGTTTTCAGCACTTGTGTTTATTTTTATAACGGCACGATGGTGGGTTAAGATTAAGAAACGCCAGCAAACCTCAAAGACGTTCCACATATTTGTTGATGCATCAACAGGCAATTAAGGATGGGCACTTGAAGCAAATCGAATCAGAACATGTTGGGCAATATTAAATTACATTAAGCTCTTCTTGAAATCAGAATGCTTGAAAGATTAGACATGAAATTAGGAAAAAATGTATATTTCAAGAATTTTAAAAGCTCTAAAATGATTTAAAAATATTACAAATCATCTTTTTCTATGCCAGTGACACATTTTCTAAGACAAACAAATAAAAATGTATGCCCCAAATCCTTATACAGTAAATCATGGTATTTAAACATCTTATCACTGGCTTTATTTAAAAAAAAATGTAGATGAGGAACTAAAATTGATTAAGTTTACTTGGCAGTGCAACAGTATCTAAAAATAAAGAGAGATACAAATAAAAGGCAGAGCACCAAGTTCAGATATATTTTTGCACGTTGAAGTTTAGTGAACGGCCAGGAAATCCTGACAAGAAATCAGCTCCACGTGGTTTTCACACCAAGTCTGTGTTCCAACAGTTTTCTTCAAAGACCACTTCATCTCAGTCGGGGTTTATCCAGCTAACGGCATGCGGACGCAAACGCAGTTTGCGATCGTCTGCTAACATCTGTGTGTGTGTGTGTGCAGCTGGATTGTGCCAGCTTTGCAGCTCTGATGGAGATTTCCTGTGTTAAGTTTTCCACCACATTCCTCGGCGATAAGCTCACCTCAACACACTGCTTGTTTTCGTGCAGCCACTCTGAAATAATACACACCGTTCCAGTTCGTCCAGTCGAGTTTGCCGAACCTTATTGTCTGTCTTGTGTGTTAAACATGAGGAGTTTCATTTCATTCATAACATGACGTCACCTCTCTCTGCTCTCCTAAATCCTCCTACTTTCACAAAGCGACACGTTTCAGTCAGGTTGTTTTAAGGTTAGAATGGAGGAGGATTTAGTAGGATTTCACATAACAAACACAAACACTCGGTCCTCTAAGGCAGGGGTTCCTAACACGGGTCCTTGAGGAACACCATCCTGCATGTTTTTGTTGTTTCTCTGCTCCAACACACCTGATTCAGTGATTGAATTATCATCATGTCATCAAGTTCTACAGAATCCTGTTAGTCACCCATTGATTCAAATCTGGTGTCTACGCAGGGAAACAACTAAAACACGCAGGATGGTGTTCCTCAAGGACCAGGGTTGGGAACCACTGCTCTAAAGACTTCATCCAATAAAGGATGAGCCTTTGATCGCAAAAGCTACAAAACAGTAAAAGTAAGAACTAGCCTTCTTTGAAAGAAAGAACAAATTAAAGGTGCATCAGCTGCCACCGGCATGCTAAATGTTTAAATATTTGAATAATTTCATTGTGATCAGTTAGTGCGTTGAAGATGACCCTCAGCTATTGCCACACCTACTTTTAGCTCAATATTTGCTCATTTAACTGAGCTGGAGACATTTTTATGTTTGCTAAGTTTGAGTAGCTGTGGCGGCCATCTTGAATAAGGTTGACTTCAAAAGTTAATCGTTAGTAGATGTGCATCCATTTACTACTTCCTGAATGTTTCATTACAATTTGTTCAACAGTTTATGAAATATTTTACTAGCAACTACATCAGCCTGCCTTTCATGGCTGTGGGCAGTAACTAATCATTTGTAGACTAGGGCTGAACAATTTTGGAAAATAATTAATTGCAATTTTTTTTCTATAAATTGCAATTGCGATTTAAAACGCAATTATTTTTTAATATCTTCTCAAGTATTTTTCAACAAACAGAAGCAATAAATCAATCTGTTTTATAATAAACAATGTCAGATTAATTTAAAGCAGAGATTACAATAAAGCAAACAAATCTATGCCTTTTCTTTTCACCATTTCTATTTTTTCTTGTTTCATAAACATAATAGTAAACATGTTAAGTGAACTTCCTAACTACTGTCTGAACTTCACATGACAGTTAATAAATAAATATAAAAAATTAGATATAAAAAAATTACAGTTTGAAGTTCAAACAGTTCGATCAGTGATCCCTGTCGGCTGATACTTTGCTTACTTGAAGTTAAAGCACTGGTTGTTGTCATTCTAACCATGCAACCATCGTAAATGTATTTGTGTTTTTTTTTCCAAAGTGTTTATAAAGATTTGTGTCACATGACCAGTCAAATTAGCACTTTGAGATTTTTATTAATGAAAAGTGCGTTATAAATTAAATTCATTATTATTATAAATTGCAGCCTTCGCGATTAGAAAATCTCATTTTATCATAATGCGATATTATTGCAAATGCAATTAATTGTTCAGCCCTATTGTAGACTCATACAGAATTTTTGCAATACCTTAAAACTAACGTTGTTACAGATTATCGAAAACCCATGATGTGGTCGCAACATCGTTGTTGTTGGGTGTTTTCAGTCTCTTTCACACAAGAATACTCTATTTACTCCCATCTTCAGCTAATTTATTGACATTTAGACACGAGGAAATGACAAAATCCTTAACTGCGAGTGGCAACCAAATGTTTTACAAAAAGTTTACCTTCTATGGACTAAAGTTTTAATGCCACATTAATACGCCCACAACGTGATGCCTTTGGGCTGCAGCGTTTTTTGTCCACTGCAAGTTAATTTTTAACGTCCCTGTTGTCATGGTGATGAAAGTGTTGTTTTGGCAGCTTGAACCAGAGGAAATGATGTGTATCGAGCCTTTATTCAGCAAGAATATTTACAGCAGTGCGAGGTGAAAACCTGCAGCGACAACGTTCTCATACAGACTCGTTAGTTTCGCTCAACGTGTAGATCCCGGCTGGCTTCCTGTCAGCCATTGTTTGCTTCCCTTCAAGATAAGACCTGCACGGTGCTGATAGCCATGCCTTATTATTGCCTTATCTGAAAGAGGATATAAAAACAATCTAGAGCAATTGCATTTCCTGTAAAAATGCAGTGTGGATGCTATTGCTTAAGAACTTGCTGAGAAGATGCTAAAATGATGACATGCTGAAATATAGCTGAAATGGAAGAATAAAATGGAAGAATAAGCCTAAGTTAGCAGAAGAACATAGAAATAACATAATTGTTGAATTAGATTTAAATAAGTAGAAATTGGCACAGAAATTAGGTACCGGTAATTGGCTCAAAAAGCTGAAATTAGCAAAAAATAGCTGAAAGGCAGAAATGAGCTAAAATTGCCAGAAGGAAGTGGAAGGAGCTGACAGTAGATGAAATAGCAGTAAAACCTGAAATTAGCAGAATTAAGCTGAAAGGAGCACAACAAGTTGAAATTTGCAGAAAGAAGTCAATTAGGTTGAAAGTAGCAGAAATTACCATGAAAAACTTGGAATTTGGAAGATGGCTGAAATTAGCTTAAAAAAAGCTAAACACTAGCTGCAAAGGTATGTAGAACAAGCTTAAATTTGCAGAAGAAAAAAAACTGAAAGTTATGCACCATAACTCATGTTCCCTGAAGGAAGGGAACGAGGTGCAACACTATTGCTATGGGAATTGCGCCCCCGCGCAGGGCGCAATTCCCATAGCAATAGTGTTGCACAGAGTGACTGACTGATAAGGGAACATGTTTGTCCAAATCGGCTGAAAGAAGCAGAAATGAGCACAAGAAAGCAGAAACTATCTGAATAAAGCTGAAATTAGGAAAAACACTACTGAAAGGTAGCTAAAAAAGTATAAAGAAGCTTAAATTACAAGAACAAAGTGGAGAGAGCACATCTTTGCTGAATTAGGCTGAATTAAGTTGAAATTACTGCAAAAAAAAGTGGACTTAGCTGAAAAGGCTAAAATTAGCATAAAACTGCTAAATAGTGACAAACCGCGCTGAAACTTGCATAAATAGGCTGAAATTAGCAGAAAGAAGTTAAAAGAAGCACCAAATTTTGTAGTTTGCAGAAAGAATCTGAATCGGCACAAAACAGCTGAAAAACGGCTGAAATTAGCTGAAAGTAGCTGAGAATTTTTCTAAATTTACACAAGGAAGCTGGAAGCTCAACCAGAACAACGTGTGAAAGCAGCAGTAAAAGGTTGTAAACAGAGCTAAAGATTTGAAAGATGTAAAATGAGCTCAGTTCATTTTAAACTAGGAAAAAAGTGGCAGAAAAGGCTAAATATTTCAAAAAGCCAAAGTTGCTACCAAAAGTCAAAGCACCCTTCCCGAGTGGAACGTTTTGGTATGACTTATTGAAATAGCACAAAAACTGTGGAACGAGAAAGATGCCGAAAAATGTACGTAAGAAAAATGGATCACAATAGTGTGAATGCTTCATAAGCATTCACACTAAAATGGTAAATTTATGACGATGGTAAAATGACGAGAAAACAAAGAGGACTTCTTGTCTTGCAGTGGAGAAGAATGTGCAACCTCACCCAGCTGTAACCAAATAAAACCACTTCTGTTTCGTTTCCACTAATAAGTAATGGAGTACGACGCCAAATGGAACATATTTGTCCAGTGACAACGAAGCCAGCCTCACTTTACAACTATTGTCTAATGAGAAGGCAAACCCACAAAAAGCAGATCTTAATCTTCTCCCACTAGCAGCAGCACTTTAACCTCGACCACATGCCCGTGTCTCTGACTCCAAGTAACACAGCAACGTCTACTGTAGCCTCCCTGACCACAACAATGACAATGAGATCAACTAGTGCTTTGTGCAATAAATTAAAACTTGCATACCAGCACATATATACTGTGAAATACTGTTATTGGTCTTGTGTAACCTTTAAAATGAAATGTTTGTGAAACAAATGGTCTTCAGAAGACTTTAGAAATCACATTTTCTCCTCTTGCACTATCTAAAACACATCTGGGTGACTGTTTAAACATCACATTGATGATTACACAGGAAAACTTGGCTAACGGCACTATTGCACAGAGGAAACGGAGCTGTTTCAACATGCACACCAACTTAATTTTTTTCCTATTGTCTCCTAACTTTTTTAATCAGAGCTCAACTTGTCTGGCATAACATTATGCTACAAACCGGATTCCAAAAAAGTTGGGACACTAAACAAATTGTGAATAAAAACTGAATGCAATGATGTGGAGATGGCAATTGTCAATATTTTATTCGTAATAGAACATAGATGACAGATCAAAAGTTTAATCTGAGTAAATGTAACATTTTAAAGGAAAAATATGTTGATTCAAAATTTCACAGTGTCAACAAATCCCCAAAAAGTTGGGACAAGTAGCAATAAGTGGCTGGAAAAAGGAAATTGAGCATATAATGAACAGCTGGAAGACCAATTAACACTAATTAGGTCAATTGACAACATGATTGGGTATAAAAAGAGCTTCTCAGAGTGTCAGTGTCTCTCAGAAGCCAAGATGGTAAGAGGATCACCAATTCCACCATTGTTGCACAGAAAGATAGTGCAGCAATACCAGAATGGTGTTACCCAGTGTAAAATAGCAAAGACTTTTAAGTTATCATCATCAACCGTGCATAACATCATCAAAAGATTCAGAGAATCTGGAACAATCGCTGTGCGTAAGGGTCAAGGCCGTAAAACTCTACTGGATGCTTGTGATCTCCGGGCCCTTAAACGTCACTGCACCTCAAACAGGAATGCCACTGTCAAGGAAATAACAGAATGGGCTCAGGAATACTTCCAGAAAGCATTGTCAGTGAACACCATTGCCAGATGAAACTCTACAGTGTGAATAAAAACTGAATGCAATGATGTGGATGTGCCAACATCTAATATTTTATTCAGAATAGAACACAAATCACAGATCAAAAGTTTAAACTGACAGAATGTATCATTTTAAGGGAAAATATGTTTCAACATTTCATAGCGTCAACAAATCCCAAAAAAGTTGGGACAAGTCCATTGTTACCACTGTGTGGCATCCCCCCTTCTTCTTACAACACTCAACAAACGTCTGGGGACAGAGGAGACCAGTTTCTCAAGTTTAGAAATAGGAATGCTCTCCCATTGCCACCATTGCCAGATGAAACTCTACAGTGCAAAGAGGAAGCCATTTCTAAGCAAGCTCCACAAGCTCAGACGTTTGCACTGGGCCAGGGGTCATTTAAAATGGAGTGTGGCAAAATGGAAGACTGTTCTGTGGTCAGATGAGTCACGATTTGAAGTTCTTTATGGAACACTGGGACGCCATGTCATCCGGACCAGAGAGGACAAGGATAGCCCAAGTTGTTATCAACGCTCCGTTCAGAAGCCTGCATCACTGATGGTATGGGGTTGCATGAGCGCTTGTGGCATGGGCAGCTTGCATGTCTGGAAAGGCACCATTAATGCAGAGAACTATGTTCAGGTTCTAGAACAACATATGCTCCCATCTAGACGTCATCTCTTTCAGGGAAGACCCTGCATTTTTCAACAAGATAATGCCAGACCACATTCTGCAGCAATCACAACATCATGGCTACGTAGGAGAAGGATCCGGTACTGAAATGTCCAGCCTGCAGTCCAGATCTTTCACCTATAGAGAACATTTGGTGCATCATAAAGAGGAAGGTGTGACAAAGAAGGCCCAAGACGATTGAACAGTTAGAGGCCTGTATTAGACATGAATGGGAGAGCATTCCTATTTCTAAACTTGAGAAACTGGTCTCCTCTGTCCCCAGACGTCTGTTGAGTGTTGTAAGAAGAAGGGGGGATGCCACACAGTGGTAAAAATGGACTTGTCCCAACTTTTTTGGGATTTGTTGACGCCATGAAATTTTGAAACATATTTTTCCCTTAAAATGATACATTCTGTCAGTTTAAACTTTTGATCTGTGATTTGTGTTCTATTCTGAATAAAATATTAGATGTTGGCTCCTCCACATCATTGCATTCAGTTTTTATTCACAATTTGTTTAGTGTCCGAACTTTTTGGGAATGCGGTTTGTAAAACAGCTGCAAATCTACCATCTCTCAACAGGAAGTGCTTTATTTCAAACTCTGGAATGATTTTTAATCAAAAATAAATTCAGGCAATGTTTTCGTGGTATAAAAGCCCAAAGATTTTCACGTGTCTTTAACACGTTGGACATTATTATTATTATTAATCAAGGTTTAAATCTAGACCTTGCAGTGATTAAAATAACATTTAACCACCTGACAAATTAATGCTACCTCATGCGAAAATGCAACCACAGCCGAACGCAGCACGGTGCCAGGATGCGCTCTGCTCAACATCACAAACAGCTGTTGGTCCTTAAATCTAAAAATTAACCTTTGAATCCACTTTATGTTCCTCTCTTGGAATTTTTGCACTAAAGAACTGGTTTTTACCGTGTACCAACTCGATGCTAACTTGTGGTTTCCACTTTGGCCAGATCCAGAACTTCCAGGAGAACCCTATAGTTTGTGGTTTTTAAAGGGAGTAGTGTGTGTATGCACTCTATCAAAGGGCTAGTAGTGGCATTCCTTCATGTGTTCACCTTACTTTGTTGACACAAACACAGCTGTCCCACAACCATTTTGACAAATTCCTTGGGGCCGGCCAGTGAGACTCTGATGTGGGAAATTACTGTGAGCAGCCATTTTTTTTTCCTGTAGCTGTGATTTTACCACAATGTGTTTTATTTATAACCCCAAGTTCTAACCCTGTGATCACAGCTCAACATGGTGATTTTTGGTTCACCGCATAGGCTGTTGGTATACTTTCACGTATTCTTATAAAAAAACAAGTTTGTGGGATTATAACATAAAAGCAAAACATTCCAAATACAGTAGTTTAAAAGACAATCACCATCTGAACATTAAGTTGAGCTCGATAATTTGTCTTTTGACTCGTATCTTTAATAGTTTGTGGCTTCACTGTGACACAGTACACAAAATGTTAAATACTGCATAGAATGTGTGGAATATGATCCTGATCCACATTATTTTAAATTTCCCTTGATTAAAAAATGTTTCGCTTTTAAGTCCCATGAGGCAAGTAAGCCACATTAAAAAAAAATAATAATAATAATAATAATAAAAAAGTTTTAATGCATTTTGGTGGAGACAGTGTCACTGACAAAAAGACAGGACAAAGAACTGGAAGTAGCAGAAATGAAGATGCTGAGGTTCTCCTTAGGAGTGACAAGGATGGATAAGATCAGGAATGAGATCATCAGAGGTACAGCACATGTTGAACAACTGGGAGATAAAGTTAGGGAGGCCAGACTGAGATGGTTTGGACATGTCCAGAGGAGGGACAGTGGGTATATTGGTAGAAGGATGTTAGAAATGCAGCTGCCAGGAAAAAGACAAAGAGGGAGACCAAAGAGGAGATATATGGATGCAGTTAGAGAGGACATGAAGGTAGTTGGAGTGAGGACAGAGGATGCAGAGGACAGAATGAGGTGGAGGAGGATGACTCGCTGTGGCGAACCCTGAAAAGCCGAAAGAAGAAGAAGAAGAAGAAGAGGTGCAGTCAAAAAACTTTTTTCTGACAAAGCCTCAAATTCCTTTTTTTGTGTGTTGTTGTTGTTGTTTTTGTCAGAATAGTTTTGAATGCTCCTGTAACCTCACAGAATCATTACAACTCTAGGGAAACATCGACCACAGGAATATCCCATTGTAAATGATTTTTTGATCCCATAATTATCACATTTCAAAAATAATACAGTTTTTTAGCTAAATACTTACAAT